>PVMI01060012.1:0-14995 GCA_008528875.1 Aulacorthum solani | reverse complement strand
GTATATAGTTACAGATTGTTCGCTGTCCGTGTTAGAAATAAAAATATAAAATATAATTCGAATGTTATAATATCATACATTGTATTCTGCAATTAGTTCGTTATCGGATAGTAATTTCAAAACGTCTATCTGTTGAAACAGAATTTCGTTTAATTTGGCCATCTGTGAAAAATCGAAAAAAATTCTTGTCGATTTGTTATCAGGAATGTTATTTTTATATTTCCGCGTTTTGACTAGTTTTATTACGTAAGCAGCTGAAACAATTTGACCTTGTGTAAACATGTGCGGAGAATATTTCCCTCAAACGTGTGAACTTACAATATATAAGATCAATCAAATCCGTAACTCGTCTATAAACTAATCATAATTTTTCACTTACAACTTTAATTGGTCATTAATATTCCCATACATTTATATTTTATTGCACAAAATTATTGTACATGGTACCTATAAACTATTATTAAAGTAACTCTTATATGGTTCAAGTATAATAGTCGTAACATAAACGCTCAATGACCGTTAAATTAAGTACTTAATTCGTTTATACACACGGTGGAGCATAATTTTTAATCATCACAGATTTAAACGTTCAGAACGAAGTCACAGCAATAGAAACAAGTGTTAATGGTTTAATAATTCTTTCAGATAAATTGATAGGTCGAAACGGAATTGAATTTGCCAATAAAATATAACATAATACTTCATAAAAATAAAAGAGATTTTTTGACTTTTCGATACAAGTTTTATCGTAATATGTTATAAGCTCTGTTGAGAAAAATTCATACTATAAAACAGAACTTCCTGTGGGTGGTGTATGGGAATGATGGGAATAAATAATGATTACAAAGTAGCTGCGCAGTCTTAAAACCAGTGCATGTGCCGGTCTTGGATAATCAAAAGTCTCCCGCGAAAATAGTCACATAAATATTCGATGTGTTCGTGAAGTTTGGAGTGGTACTAAAGACGGTACTAAAATCGATATCGGCACTCGACAGTAACCGGAACTAAATACGCGTTTATTATGTGGTGGGTCGTATACGAGTGATGCACGTTTACTGGTTCATTGTTTGAAACATTAACAGTTTCGGAACTCCAAACATGCACCGAGACAAAAGGCTGGGACAAATAATAATTAATAAACACTCGAAGTTAACAGTGTGAAACCTAGGGAAAATTCATCATGGATGGTAGATTGAATTTAAAAATCAATAATTAAATACTAAACAATCTCGTTTACTCGGCAAAGTTTAATGGCACAGTGATAACTTTAGAAAATAAACCACTTCAATGATATCAATATCATCGTCTATATACATACCTGAATGCACATTTTTTTTTCTATAATCTTGGCCCTACGTTAAAGAATTGACTTGTTTATAGCCAGGTGCCTATAGGTACGTTATCGTGATTAAATGTAATGTGGATTTTTTATATCAAATTGTTCCGTATTACTTGGTCTCAAAATCGCTATTTATCTGAACTATGCTCACTTCCAAAGACACCGTACAACGAAACGGCACAATTTCCGCGTATTACCCGTATACTATTTAGACCAAGGTAATTTGTTGCCGGTTTGTTGTTTATCGAATAACGTACCTATAGATAGGTAGGTACGTTGCACAATTTTAAATGTCACTCGAATTTAGCACAGCTGCGCCTCCGACGGTTAAGTGTTGTGTTTTCACTTTTCATTACGTTGCCAAATTCAATGTCAGCCGGATAGTATTAAGATAAATGCAAATAAATACACCGTAGACGTTGGCTTGAATTTTTAAAAGTACTCAAGAGAACAAGTATCAATCTGTGATAAATGCATCCTTGAGAACCATGATGCACGTGTTGTATGATAACGTGCAGGTAATCAGTCAAAAAACTGTAATAATATTTTGTAGTTTTCACTCATATAACAATAATATTATGTCTATACGCCTTATGTACATTTATGTAATATGTACCATGGGGATTAAGCTGGATGATATTGAAACCAGGAACACACAACTCCCAGTAATACAGGGTGTTCTGGTGTTAACAATATTATTGTCTTGGGAAATTTCCCATCGCTGGTCTTAAAGTATGTACACGCATAATATGTCTACTATATAGAGTGAATAGAGTTTTATAAATTATATTCGTAATAAATAATAAATATGATAATAAATAATAAATTGGAAAATTCGGTGGCTCATCTTCACTTAGTACAGTATAGAAAATGGTAAGCTCAGACGAGGTTGACTTAGTTTTAAAGTGGATGTGTTTTGTCTCTGACATGCCAAAAAAAAAAAAATAATATTTTAACCATAAAAAATTGATTATCATTTATCGGCATTCAGCGTAGTGATACGAGAAAAATGTTTTTCTCTCAAACAGAAATATATTTTTTTTTTGTGCACGCTATTATACTCAGCGAAAAATGATCAAATAACGATGCACCCGCCTATATAATAATATCATGTTGTAAACTATTTTTTCAGCGATCGTCCATATAATTATTGATGTAATTATTTCAGGCTCACTACTTGGCGTATTTAAATAAATGGCTCTAATATTCAAGTCCCGTGTTCATACTATATTTAAATCGATATTATACCTACTGCAGATCTTATTAAATGTCTATAAATAACATATAGGCCGATAAACTGGGACAAGTGCAATGCAAATTATAATAAAATAAAAACCACTTTATAATTATATGCGTATTATTATTTTTACTGTTAGTAATAAAATGATTATTAACATAGTGCTTTTTTAAGTTTTAACGATGGTTCCGTCATTGCAGTCGGAGATTTATTAAGGTACTCGTTTAGGAAATTTGTGATCAATGCTCAATTTTTGATACTGAATAATAATTTTAGCAGGAAAAAACATAAAAAACACAAGATAGACAAATAATTATCACGTCCATTTTAATATCTGGTCATAGATTCAGAGGGTAATGAAAAAACATATCAAGGATCCAAAAAAGCAATATAATATATACACGCACCATCCATAAATATTAAATCTTATATAACAAACTCTAAATACAAATAAAAATCAATTAATTGATCTATGGTTAAATGGAAAGAACAAAACTCAAAATTAAGGGAAATTAAAATTATAATTGAATTGCAAATATAAATTTTGGTAGAAGAAAAACAAAAATGCATAGACTTCATATTATTTATACTAATGAGTTCTTACTTACTAATAGCAAAAAATAGCCAACTAAAAAACACATGAGACGATACAAACAGCGAAACAAAAAGTAACACATCACTGACTTCAACAGATTCAACATACCGGCAAAGAACACAACTATTGGACGTAGCACTAAGATTTAAAAAAAATCAAATGTGTTCAATTATATAAATATTAAATTCAAATCTATAAATTGAGAGAAAAAAAAACTGTACATTTAATATTAGGCAAATTATTATTTTGATGCCGTAAAATATATGACTTATGTAATTTGTATTTGATGTGTTTAACATAAAAAAAAAAAAAAAATAAAAAAAAAGTTTAAAATAATAGTACTCATTAAAATTACAGCATAATCTTGATGACCATATATTTGGTTAATAAAACCTTTTAACATTAATACAATACTACTTGTCTCAATGCTCTAAAATACTTTGGGCACAAGAATTTTTCTCAAGCAAGGCAAAAACATCCCATAAGAAAAAAATCTCGTTTTTTCTCATACAAAATTTAATATCAATAAATCTAATCAACGAAAAATTCCACGGGGTTCCGACAAAGAGATTGAAACCACTTTATTTCGCAATATTATCGTATTTTAAAATTTGTTGGGAAATCGTTTGTTGGTTTTTAATTAAACACATTTTTTTTTAAGACAGCGTTTTTTTTTACAATAGCACATTTCGTATTCTTTGCGTGTTTTCTATTTCTACACTAACGATTATAGGTATATTATATTTACTCTACCAACTGTTATTTACACAAAATAAATACATGTTTGGTGAATAGCTAATTAAAAATATAATTGCATAATGTATAAGTAAATGAAAATTTTGCGACTCTGCTAATATTGTATTTCAATAAATTCGTAAACAGTGCGATTCAAAGTTCAACAGTCGAAAGCCTTGAAATTACGCCTCATACGATTCAATGAATACAATCCTTTGCCAAAGTTTTTAAAAAATATTTTATCTTACAACCAAATCACTTCAAACTGCATATGAAATGTGTTGTTTTTTCTGATCAACAACGGTCATACGTTTCGTAAATGTAAGTTGTTGTTTTAGATTGTTATTGACGTTTTATATAATACACTTTTTTTCACAGAGAAATTTAGTAATTTTATACAATAATAATATTGTAATTAGCATGCATACTTACACTGTAACATTACAAACCTTTATTGAATTCAGTACTATGCGGTTTAACATTTTATAAACTTGATCGTTGATAAACGCATATGCTAAAACATTTTAAATATGACACATGTACAACTGGTTTTATGTACCACAATCGGAATCCATTAAATGTTATTTTTCATTAGTATATTCATTATTCTATTAAGATCTAGACAAGTATGATAGATAGAAAACGTTCCATATGACATTTTTTTTTGTGGCTTATACTCCGAAAGAGTTGATATTTACATTGGAATATTAATATTAATTTATTTTTTTATTATTATTGTTTATACTTTTCGTATACTTGTAATGTAAGTATGTATTTAAAATAAAAACAGAAATTAAATGATTTACTATTAAAAACAATAACTTTTTTTAAATTTTAAAGTAAATTTTAATATGTATACAAATATTGCTTCTTATATTTCTGTGACCTAAATATGTTGCATCAATATTAATATTTTGAGTTATTTAGTGACCTCGATACGCGAAAATTTACGAGTGTTGACTGATAACATATTTTATCTCTAATTAGTGAACTTTATTTGCGTCAAATACAGATAGTATTTCAAATTAGCACGGCCTTTTTTTACACATTTTATGATAGCTCATTGGATTCACATTACATAGTGAGTGATTTACATAGAATTTATACATTTTGGTCTTTAGACATGGTGTAGTTATTGAGTATTTATTAACTATACAATTTACATAATATTAAAAATATTTTTAGGTTTACGCTTTTAATCATACCTATAGCGTGTAATTGTTTGAAATATTAAAATGTTCATTTATCATTATCATACATCATATTTCATACAATATCACCTCTTCATTGGTACAAATAATTCAAAAATAAAATAAACAAATTTGACCTTTCCGTTATTATTTGTTGAATATTTAGTGTGTAAATTAAATGACATTTTTATTTTATAGTACATATAAGTTATATATTATTGATATCAGTGGTAAAAATAACATAAATATTTTTGTAATAAGGTGTTTAGAATTATATAATTTTTGTTTTATATTTAATTCCATATCACATCCACTTTTTTATAATTTTACATTTTAATTTTGAGTCTTGAGAATAATTCAATACCATTATTCTAAACGAAAATATATTATTATTTGATGCGTCTATCAGAATTAATATTAACAGAACATTGAATGATAAGAATTAAAAAAAAAACAATTCTTATAAATATTATTGTTGTATTACCTATAAAATTTCATTATTATTTTTCAGTAGCCATTTGCTACTTGGTAGATTAAACATTTTTCAGTTTTTGTTAATTAAAAACGTCCGAGTAAGGCAAAAACAAATTATACAAATTTATCTGGTGGAATTTCAAAGAGTGATTTTTAAAAATAAATGTATTGAAATCAAGTTTATTTTTAGGTACCTTTATGGTATATATAAGATGAATAGAGAGGGTTTGAATAATAAAAATAGTTGATTTCGTCTAGAAACTCAAACTATTGTTTTTTTGTCGTATTTAATATAGAATCAACTGTAGATAGGTGTGTTGTATACTTGTAGAATACTATCAACTATAATACCTATATATTCATTTATACCGATTTACTTATAATTTCGAGAACAAAAATTGTGTGAAAAGATATATACATTTGTGTACAAATGTAAAAAATTACAGTAAATTTATGTTGATCGTTGATGTATTATCGCTGCGATGATAAATATGGACTCACAAAAAAAAAAAAACGGTCGATATAGGTTGAAATATACACAGATATACCACAATATGTTTACACACACATATATAAATACAATCGAAGTGTTTGTCTTAAGTCTAGACCGGTATCTACTAAATCACTAGATTTTCATTACAGGCCTGCATTTATAGGACTTTGCGAGCATTGGTGTATACTACTTTAGTTCAGATATTATGTCTATGTTTTATGAAATTGATTAACTGTTGAAATTATAGGTGCGATTTTGTTAACTGTAACTTCAGTCATTCAGTTGAACAGGTCTTTTTGTCGAGGGTAAACTCTAGAAACACCAATCGTCAAGTGTTTTTTTATAGCTTGTAGAAAACATTCCGGTTCGGTACTACGGGTTAGCATAGTCTTATAGACCGAACTCCTGTTCCTGGAAAATTGAGTGAAGAAATAGTGATACACCCGTGTCGCCATCTGTCCGGTTTTTACAGCGACTTAAAAAAAATGTCTACAACCGAACCACTCAAATGACCGAGTAAAAAAGAGTGTTACTGTTTTTTTCTCTGGTAGAGCAGGCCCACCTAAAATGGCTAAACAGAGTTTATCATTTAGTTATCTTACTTAAACTGAAGTATACCAAGTTGTGAACGTTGCGTTCTATAATTGATTGTTTTTATCCTTGGCGATGTCGGGTTATACAGCCATATTAACAGTAAATATAATATAAACCACAACCGTGTCATTTTTCAGTGTGCAGAGAAGTGCACTTTAGTGGTTCACCTGTATGCCGATGTGCAAGTTAGTATGTTTATTATGGATTGACTGGAGATAAAAGATGAGGGAGAGGATGAGTGTGTGAGAGAGAGAGGCAATGACACGGTGGCGCCAAGACTTGTCCAGTACGGAGACGCTACGCAAAATACAAAAACCGGACACTCGGACAAAATCACCAGGTGTCCCTTTTGCCACTACAAGGCGACGATGAAAGTGGCGACGGCGACGGCAGTGGCGTCGACGGCTGATTTCGTGTAATCGTGGAACGGCCGAGGGCAAGCAGTAGGTTTGGTTTTGGAGAGGTGGTGAGGCCGTGGTGAATCGATCACTGCGGTCCACGGTCATGGACCTCCCCTCTCCTCCACTGCATACTGAAACGGTTGACCTGTACACACACACATACACCTATTATTATTATCATCGACATCATCTAAGTCGAAGTAGTATAGTCGCATTTGTAATTGTGATTATTATTATGATGATTATGCTACGGATATCCTGAGGGGTAAGAGCCGGATTGATACCAGACAGCAAGATACCACAGAGTACTTAGCTGTAGTACTAACCTAACCTGACCGATGATTACGTGGATATAATAATAATAATAATCATAAATTAACTTGATGTACGACGGTACTGTTTTTTTTTTTACAATATTTACTACACCGATAGGCGCGCCCAACAAGTAGAGAGAATAATACTCACATAGATGCAAAAAAAAGCAATGTACTTAAGTATAAAATCAACATTCCTAGGTAAAGAATCGGCCTGGAGTTCAATATGATTTTTTTACTTTTATCAACAAACGAAGGATTTCTATTAACATACTATATACATCATATTATTATATACTTATACGTGACGAGTGTACACGATCGGCACGCGCGTATTCTGTCGATGTTACTTAAGATATAATACCCAACGCATCCGAAAGAGAATACTAATGATTTTAATTACGCGAAAAAAATAAAAGCAGACTAGCAATTCTACGTCCAGAGACGATTGTGTAAAATAGTCTCCATCAAAAATACACTGTTGATCAGTGATATAACTTTAAAATTTCGGCTCTTGAGCGAGATTTTAAATTTACCGAGAACAGTCCCTGCATTTTAGGCTAGTGTTGATCTGGCTGAATTTAAGCTAGAAAGTACAATATTTTCTTTTAGATTTACTACGTAAGCGATAATAGTTATTTCGTAAAAAAACAAATATTCGTCAACCTTTTCTACCGAAATTTTAGGTACCGTTATAATTCTATTGTCAACCTTTGCACTTTTTCACCAAAAGAGGTAAATAGCATTCTTAAACATAATAATATATAGAATAGTGTAATATTATTACTCTAGGACATTTTTAAAATTTTAAATTAGTTAATGAAAGAAGAATATTGAATACTACTATGTAGAATAAATCTATCAAAAATTAGTCACTCTCTATTAAACAAACTGCAATGTTTTGTCAAAAATTAAAACTATATACATGTTTATTGTAGAAACAAAACGATTAAATGACGGGGTAGGGCTCATTTAATATTGCTCGAGGACTGCCCGCACCCTCGAGTTCTTCCTGAAGTTATTATATAGTGTTACACCACTGCTGTTGATGAACTCGGCGTTATACCCGACGCACATCTCGCACCGTCATTTCGTATAATAATATTATTATTATTATTGCATTGTATTGTATTATACTCGCTCGACATCACTATGGAACGTAATGTTACCACGTGTGTAACGCTGAAGGTAGGTATAATAATATTATATCATTATATGCGTTATATGCGTTATGACGAAGACAATAATAATAATAATATATTCCACCCAGCGCTATGACTCAGGGCGGGAGCTTGCGTAGTGAAATATCGGTGGCGATAAGTCGTCAGCCACGAGACAGTGAAAAATCGTCGTGCGCCGATCGTTATCACGGCCCGAGTAAGTATAATATTGTAACTTTACCAGTTACCCGGTGGCCAACAAAAACACTGTTAAATCTGTCCAGACATGTGACACATAATGCGTAGTAATTGACTTTGAGCTTATAAGTTATTTCATTATATCTAATATAAGTATGAATCTAATTACCCATAATGTTTACATTACCAGACGATGCGAAAGATGTTGTCGTTGTTTCAAGCCAAATATTTTATTTCATAATATTATGAAATTGATGAAACATTGTTGCCTATGTTTTGTATATTAAAATTTTGAAAATTTGGAGTACACGCCAATAGTATTATTATATTAATACACAATTAGCCGTCTATAGGTAAATATAAGTTTTTTAACCCTCGAATTAAGAATTAATTCGATTTGATAAACAATATTAATATATTTAATGAGCATTAAAAATTATTTTATAAGTAAGTTATTATAAGAACGTAAAATAATTTGTATGTCTTGATAAGTCAAAACTGAGAACATACATTTTTTCATAGTCTTATTCCTTATTCCAACCTTATTCCAAATATTGTTGTTGTACAGTAAATCACGAGTCACGTTGCATTTACATGATCAGCTAGGCCTATTGGTATGTATATTGGTGAGAACTTTATTCTATTTTACATTTGTGATAGGTTTTTATGTGATATCAAATACAAACGATGCTATTTTATAATATTGATTTTTTTAACTCAATGCACACTTTTGGGTTGTTCATAATCTTTACATACGCAATAATATTACGGTCTGAATAATTATGTATCTCAATAGATCGAACAATTCAGTTTTAATTACCCAGTGTATAATTTATAATAATCTTGAGTCATGGTGTTAATACGCTCTAAGTCAAGTCGTCGACAGGTATAGAGAGTCTAGTTGAAAATGTTATTGTGCATTTTATTTGTGTTACTCCTACGCGGTTTTGTACGACTACGACGAGTGCATGATTTGAATAAAACCGAACGATTCGTGTTCTTTTGACATTTGAAATTAATGTGTAACCTAATGAAGGCCTCTCGCAATTTTTTTTCTATTTATTTATCGAGTAATATTATGCTACGTAGGCCATAAATCATTTACTCATGTATATATCTACCTATGTGTTTTTTAAAATTATTTTAACGCTACATGATTGTACGATTTGATATGACACAGGATTATATACATATATATTTATGTATATTTTAAGAAATCATAATTAATTCTAACTTTTCCTTACGATTTATCGCTTTCCACTGATGAAATACGTCGTGTAGTGCATAGGCATAATTTGTATTTGTAAACCGATACGTTCATACATTTGTTGTTTTACATTGTTGGTTATCGATCAATTATTATCATATGACGAGTGAGCGAAAATGTACATAATATTAAAATTATTATAGTCCAGAGATTACATGCTATTTCGATTAGGTATGCCTCTCTATTATCTAAACTTACCTCAACAATTTTACAGCGCAATTCGGTTTGTTGTTGAATGTCAAACACGTATTTACATTTCGTATTTCGTTTTCGAAATTTGGATTTTTGAACACCTATATAATAAATATGTATACCACCTATATCTATGCCTGTGCCACTATCTATTTTCAGCGCTTTAATCATGGTCGTACTTTACTAGTTAACTCCATTAGACCGTATTATTAACAATGTTGTTTGAACTTGTACCTATACTGTATTTGGGCATGAACAACTTAAGTAATGGCTGATATAGTGATATGAACAACATAATATTATATACATATAATATCTATTATACACATCATAATATACAGTAAACACTCTTACGACCAGTTGTACCAGTAACAGTTGAATTCAAGATTATCTAAACTTATATGTTAAACTAAAATTTAAATGTATTCTGTTTTATAAATGAACATTATGACACAATATATAGTGATTCAGGTTATACTTAACTATTATATTTTATTATGCATTATATAGGTAAATATAAAATCGGAATGACGAGTTTTTAAAAACGTCCTGTACAAAATATGTATAATATTCTTGTTTACTATTTACTTATAATTAATAAGTATATATATTTTAGTTCCATTTAACTGACAATGAAGTGTTATAGTATTTTGCGGTCACTCGCTCTACAGCTTGCAAATGACTAGCTGTTATAATACTTAAAATGATGAACGAGTATATATTATGCGTTCTTTGAGGAATAAGCTATGGAATGATAACAGGAATGACGTGAAACAAACTCTGAAACACACAGGTAATCGAATTCCGCAGTTATTAGACAAGACATTTTTCAGGTCATATGTGAAGGGGCTGTGAGACGGTAGCACAATATCATACACATTGTCAGTTACGACTTACGAGTGTTAATATGACGATCACTGGACGGCCTAATGACCGAATTAAGTATTTTATTATTATTATTGATATTAATAATCGTATCACTCAGGAATAGTGTAAACGAAAATAATAAAATTGTTACGATAGTTTTTTTAATACCCTATACGTATATCGGAGACAAATTAGTTTTGCGACCCTTTTTTAATAAAAATATAATAGTACCTAGTGTAAACTGTAATGGAAATGGCTTAGTGCCTATCGTTGAGCTATATAATATTATTTAATTTATGTTGTACATAATATTAAAATGTATAATGTATGCATAATATACGAAGACGAGTAGGTATGGAGTATAATATAAATGCGAGTGTTAAATTGTGCCCTTAAACGCCATCAACTGGTGTTGTTATTTTTTTTAACGTGATGGCAAAACACGTAATTTAACTTATATACCAGTTGTGTACAACTATAGAACATAGAGAGCAATGTCGTTTTTTTTTTTGACAGTGGTTAAAGAGGTTAACGATCTTCTTCGGGCTATACAGCAAACACACGATATCACGTAATATTATTGTATATTTTCTATGTCATGTGTGTAGAATAAATAATAATACTCGAGCGTGTGTGAATAATTAACTTTAAAAATCATAAGGTTGAAATAAATACATTCGTTGGAACAAAAACGGTAGCGGCGAAATGCCAGTATGGTATTCATTAAGAACATAATAATACAACTAAAACATTCCGAAATAGAAACTAATTTTTTTACAAGTACATAATATAATGATTATTTTTAGTGTATACCGTGTGTGGCAGTTGTTATCTAACCGAAGTTAGTTCATCTCACTTTATTGCCTATGATGTTATTTCAGCAATTTATAGTAACAAATACAATTGATGAGCAGAAAAAACGACTAAAATCTCGAAAAACATTCGGCACTTTCCAGGATATCAGATAAGTTTGTTTTCCGCAAATCCTGCCTCAATAAAAAAATGTGTGAGTTATTGGAACTAATCAGTGATAATTACTATTTGAATTAAGTGGTGAATGAATTAATGATACTGAAAAATAAGATTTATTTAGTATAGGTACTTTTTTTCACATAGTTGAAAAGGTTTTGGATACAGAAAACGATTGATTATTAAATAGGTAATAAAGAAATAATAAATTATTGGTTTTTATAATTTGTTGATAACTTTAAACCGTTAATAATTTTAAAATATTAATGCCCTACATTTGCTTTTTGATCTATGATACAATGCCGCATTATCGATATTCAATAAAAAAAAAAAAAAAACAATTATTTACACAATTATTGTTGCATACAACGGTCCGAAATAAATTTGTATACTTAAATATTTTATTTTTGAATTTAATATAATGAAATAATTGTAAGTAGATAACAAAATATTTTAAACATGGTGTTTTTGTTATGGTTATTTTTTGATTTTAGTTAGGTTTTGTTTAATGTTGGTTTAACGATTTACAGATTACTGTAGTCTCGTCATTTATGTCACACTTATACCTAGTGAATTTGTTTAGGTTAAAATAACACAGGAACTTTGGAAACTGAGGAGCATACTTGCATACTATGAGGTTCGATTCCCAGCCCGGCCATATTATTTTCATATTTTTTTTCTCGTTTTTAAATAGTCGGTCTCATATTTTATGTTGAATAATAACATCTATTTAACAACTACTAAATATTAAAAGTTGATTTGAAACATTTATGTGACATAATATATTACATAGTAGTGGATATAATATGTCAACATAACATTATATAGGTATGTGATTTTTGATGTTACACACGCATTACTTGAACACACTGCATTTGCATTGCAGTGAAATAATGCATCTATTTTTTCAAACAATGTGCTTTACTGTTTTCTTGATGTCAGCAAAAACAGGGCGTTAAGTGTTGCAGCAATGTATTTTTGTACACGCGTGCAAGTCACATTGCGATGTTATATGTTCCAATAAAACATAGCTGAAACAATAAATTTATTGCACAGTGGAATGTATTACTTATATAATCCATATTCAAGTTTTGAATAGCGAAGTAGAGACTGTCAGTTATATCTAAAAATTATTTAAATTATACTATTAATTCGGTTTACCATCGGTATAATAACCTAAGTGACTTATAGACGAATCATAATAATCAAATTGTTTCCAAACGTACTCCGTTACTCTTGTGATCTTATTTATAATCCTTCCGAGCACACCAACTTTCTTTCTTTTCATTAGAGTAGATTATTAACTAACCTGAAAAGTTCTTTCATTGTATAATTATAAATTTGGGCTTCTGTTTGTATTTATAATAAAATAAAAAAATTGATTTTATATCGTTGATGATTCTATTGTAAGTTTTGAATTCGATAATTTCCAAGTGTCATATTATAATATATAGTTTAGACGTGTATGCATCTCAGCATCTCTCCGAAATCAGCCCATCAATCGGATCGATACTATCCGGGTCGTGTCCACCAATGGAATCAATATTGCTGTGTCGTGGCCGTCGCTTCGTTAGCCATATCCATTACACGCCTACAAGGACTACATTATTCAGAACGACGAACGACGGCGATCCATATAGGTCGCATTGTGTCGGACAACAATATTATAATAATTTCGTATTGGACCATGGTATAATATCTTCAGATATGTGGTAGTCGTTTTTATAAAATATAATATTATCATATCGGAGCAGCCTGAAAGCGTTTCCGTCGTCCCGTTGCGGCCGTACGACAAAGTATTGCCATAATAATATATCGTTGTATAACAGTCGATAATCTCAAAGTCCATATATTACGTTCTATACTGTGGTGATGTTACGCAAGTAAAAATAAAAATAATAGTTATAATAAATAAATAAATATTACGATTTTCCACACATTCAGCCACGATATCCGGGCCGATTAATCGACTGAGAATAACCCACCAAATGACATTAAAAACGACACAATGGGCTACAGTTAGAGGCACCAAATATCCGCCTATATATATTTCGTTGTAAATAAAATACTGGTTTTTATTAGTATTTTTTCTTTTTTGTTCTATAAATCGTTTTTTTCATCCAAAAATAATAAATTTAGTTAAGTCTTCTTCTTTGATAAATATTTTTTTAATATTTATTCCTCAACAACGTCATTGTGCGATATTATAAATGAAATCATATTTTTAATTTAATTTTTCTTTAAACACCACATGGTCTACGGTTATAACCAGCATCCGATGCACATCAAGTTTCCATGCAACTTCATATGTACACTATATTGTTAGTGTGCTCATTGTTGCGAAAGCGTTTATGGTCAATCCATTATAGTTTTATTTTATGGAAACGCATTAAAAAAATATACCCTTATCGACAACCCCTCTTAACAGTAAACACTGACACTTCAAAAGAAACAATGTTTGATATAGATCCTATTTCATAAAGAAAAAACATTACCTATGGCAAATAGGAAAATTAAATGATATTTGAGTTACTAATTATTATAAAGTATTATATAAATTATAAACATTATTTGATCTCCACCAGAATATACTATTGAAAACAATGGCTTGGCAATAAAAATAAAAAATATATTTTTAAATATTAAAAATAATTTTTATAAAATTCAAAACGAAATAACATTATTATTTTATCGAGATATAATGTAAATGTGCTTAAAATATAGAACTTAAAATAAAAATAATAATTGTCTACCGATAAAATGAGTGTGTAATATTCAACGGAACTGCTGGTATTCGTTAGTCATTATTCATTATATTTGCTTATGTAGAAATGTTATTTTCTAATGAAAAAAAAACCCATCCGTATATTATATAGATTTATCTGGAAAATCTACATTAAATAGAATTTTTTTTTTAATAATATTTAGGTAACGTATTCGAGTAGGTAATTTGATTTAATTATAATATTA
>PVMI01059999.1:0-12506 GCA_008528875.1 Aulacorthum solani | reverse complement strand
TGTATGATTTATCTTTGTTTAATATAATAATAATCTATTACCTATATTATAGAAATTGCCATCAAACATAGTCATTAAATTATTAGGTATATAGTATATAGGTACCCAAATGGCCACATGGTAAATTAGTATAATTAAGTTACTTATATAATTAAATTTATTAGTTGTAAAATATTTCGGGAGGGGGGATTAAACCCCTAAAACTCCCCCTAAAATACGGCCTTGCATATATACAATTTGTATACCCATACAAAGTTATTCATATTCTTGAAAAGTGAAATTAAATTTATATAGCACCTGTAAAAAATATTCTGTATCTCCTATTTAAAATATATTATCATCTAGGCCAGATCTAGCACACGCTATTATATTTATATTTTCTAGAAATATTCGTTAAATTGGACAATAAAAAGCAGACATTAATTTCATTGCAACACTTTGTAAATCTTTAAGAGTGTTGGTATAAGAATACATTTATATAGGTAAACAACTTTACGAGCACTAAAAAAAGAAATTATAAAACAGTATAGGCACGGTAATAAATATTTTATATTTAAGTTTCAATAAAACACAAATGCATACTTTACGCTTCTCTGAATTATAATAACTACTATAGTGGTTTTATACTGACTTTTGTGTGATTGTGTCTATGTGTAAAATGTATATAGAATGGCCAACTGGCCAAGTATTATGTTGTATACACTATATACAAGTATTACATAATACAGACAATTATTATGTCTTGGTACCTACTATACTAGTATATTACGCATAGAACGCAACAAGTATAGAAATGTTTAATATTTCAAAACTAGATGAAGATGCCTGAAATATAATATATATAATTGTAACCTTATGTTTCTATTTACTGCTTTCTTCTGTACTTTGTTTTAATTTAATCGAAACCAATAACCTAAATATAACACACTTTTAGTATAATTTATAAAAATTAGACCAACTTGCTGACAAGAATGATGAAAGTTACCATATTATTTGATACAATTTAGTGACTAAATTGGGAGTGGAGTTCAATTCCATTTCTCGGAGAAAAATAAATAAAACCCAAAGTAATAAAAATATCATATGCAACTAATGTAATATTGTACTAATAAAGTTTAGAAATCAATTAATATAATTTCACGCTTTTTTGCTGCTCTTTTTTTTTCGTTCAACTATAGTTAATTTTTATAACTATTTCATTTAACATAAATCGAATGATACAATAATGAAAAAAAAAACTTGAACCATATTTTATTATTATCTACAGTCAATAAATTAATAAATAAAAAATAAGTACTTAGGTACATGCTCATCATTTATTATATTGTTTATTTCTACTATAGCATGTAAACTTTCTTTTAGATATTAAAATGGGATTCTTAAAATATATATTTTTTTGAACTAATTTAACTTTAAGGTACAAAAGAAGTGCAAGTATAATATGAATATTATAATATTTTGATTTAATTTATCTAATTAGTTGAAATAGAAATTAAGTAGGTATAATAATCAACTAACGACATTTATGATTTCGTATCACATAATTTGGTGATTTCTTATATTTTCTACAATTTGATCTTAAATAAATCAGTGACTATGTTGTAGCCTGTAGGTGATAAAATATCGTATACTTAGCCTAATGATTGTATTGACCTAATGATCACATTTTTTATTTTATATACTTATATAGAACATAACTAAGTACCTATATAAAATTGTATTAAATACTGATGCACTATAATAATTTATTTGAAGTTAACTGTAAGAAGTATAGTAATAAGTCAATATAATGAACATACTCACTCAAAAAAAGGAAATATAATACTATAACGATTACCAACAAGTTTTTGAAACAACTTACTTAAAGTAAGTTAGCAATTTACTCACTAACTAGTAGCTTTAAACTTCTTTGAAATATGTACAAAACTACAAACTAATGTGATAATTTTGGCGGTTCATTGATTACATTCATACACATAATATTATGATTTGGAACTCATTTATTTAAAACTGTTGGGTTTACTAGAAAATAAAATATTATTTTATTTAATATTTTTTTTTTAATTTGATTTCAATATCCGTAACTAATTTTGTATATTTAGTATACATCATCTTTGTAAAATGTTATGTCGTTATGTGCGTACCAAAACTTGTATGTAATACGTTTAGTTTTACGACTGTATCATTCTTATGAATTATGATTGTATGACCAAATATTTATCATTGTGATTTCTGATTATATTTTATACTTTCAATTTATCATACTGTTACTTTTATTTCATTCTATTATTTTCTGACAGAAAAATAATTTCAATTCCAAGACTAGAATACAATAATATGATGGCATGACATTTTTTTTTGTCGAATTAAATAAATAACTAAAAAGCCTGTATGTCCTTATTATAGATATGTTATTGTATGTAATATAAATGTCATAACTCGCACAAAGATGCACTGCATGTAATGAATATAATTATAATTACCTGAAACTCTAATTTGTACAGCACTGGATATTTCCGCCGCTGATCACAGTGTTTGACGAAACACTCTTTTGGGATTTTTTTGTCGCCAGATATCACTCCATTGGGCCCCACAGCTGAAAATAGATAATTAAAATAATAATTAATAAAAGACAAACAAAATGTAAGTAACTGCTAAGAATTTTAGTTAGGAAATCAAGTGCAATTTTTCTAAGCCTAGCTAGGTAGCATTATAGGTACATATGGAGCTCTTTCTCACTTTTTCACACTATCTCTCTCTCTTCACCAATATACTTATACAATTATATTAGATACTTCCTCTATAAATGGCTCATAATAACATAAATAATTGTATATCCCCCCCCCTACATATAGTGTTTGCATCGTTTTATTGTGAATATTTTACTAGAAGAATTTAAATTTTTAATAAATAAAATATAGAGGATAGTCGTCACCGTCACTAAAAAAAATTTTCACGGTTTACTTAAAATCAAGAAAACAAATTAAAGAATATTATTACATAGTCCAATATTTCGGTATAATCAAGTTTTATTTTTACATTTATTGAACTTGTCCCAAGCTGCTGCTTATACATTGACTAAATCACCACAACAAAGAAGAATATAGTGTCGTCATCGTTAAACAAACGATTTCACATTTCAGAGAATAGTGATTGTGAAAAAATGTTTCCCATTTATACGTTGAAAGTACGGTTACCTCACGGAACCCCACTAACCACTATTTTTCATGATCATCGGGAGCTCCATTAAACTTTACGCGAGGTTTTCTATTTTTTAGATACACCGAGTAAAACTTAGCAACCCCGAAACTCCAATTCCTATTTGATTTAGAGGCAGTAATAAAATGTTGTAGTCAACTATATGTATAGTATATATATATTGAAATATGTCTGTAAGTCCGAACCACATAGTGTGCATGTAAAGCGTATACACTTCAACAAATATTTATTATCTTTGATTGAGTTAATTATAAATATATTTAATTGCTATGACGATTTTGTAAATAATCGGTTTTTTTCTGAGATTTTACTAAGAATTACTATAAAACCGTACCATTTTTAATAGGTCTGCAGTTAACTATGTTTTATCGAAACATTCGAAACCATTATCTACATAAGAAAGACGATCGTATGATATTTTCAAAAAAATTCGTTACTGGGCTTTTACCTTTTTTTATCTAAAGGCATCATTATACCTAATTTTTGGAAGTTAAAAGCTCCATTTTAAAATAAATTTTTAAAAGCTGAACAAAACATAGAGTGTTATATATTAGTAACTCTGCTATAAGTCTATGTAATCCAGTAACCCAGTCTCATCTTAAAGACTAAGTATACCTATATCAATTTATATATTTTCTCATCAATCATCCGTTATATTGTTAAGTAATTTAGAACCGTTGAATTTTTATTTTGACTATTGTCATATATTTTGTTATAAAACTCATCAGAACTACTCCTTAAGAATAGAAACGACAACTTGTATTACTTTATTATTTTTACTATAAATTAAATTAAAAAATATATTATAATGTTCAATTTTATATAATTGAATATCAAATTATTTATTTACACTCTGAAACTGTTTATATTATGATATGAATTAGATATAGAGCATACATTTAAGTAAAAACAATTCATTTAAAGTTGTTTGAATTCTCATCAATCATCTATTTTCAAACATATTATTTATACTTTAAAACAAGTCAATTTTTTTCCTGATATATCATATAATTAATTATTCAAAATAATTAACCTTCAAAGATTCGAAGATTCGAAAACTTCAATTTTCATAGAATTAAAAAAGATACAATAGTTTAAAAAAATACATTGTTATATGAAAAAATCTTCTGTTAAATATCAATTGTACTCATAATAAACTTTTATTCAACTCACCTAGACTAACCTAAACTTAAAAATTAGAATTACAACACGCGTTGTAATAATATTAATGATCAAAATGTAATCATTTTAACTGTATGTTTATAACCCTAGAGTTTTCCGAGTAAAATATGTACCTAATACACTGAGTTATTGACGTAAAACCGATAAACCACACAATAATTTGACTAAAAATTAAAACTAAATTCAATTTTCACCTCGATTGACATGTTTGTTAAAGAGTAAAGGGGTTTAACGTGTGTGTATGCATATATGTACACAACAAATATATTATTTAACTATAAATATATAATAAGGTTTATTCACATAATAAATTAATAACTGACGGTTGAATATATACGTTTTTGTATTTCCTTTTTGTACCTACAATTATTATTACTATTTGAATATAAACGCATATACCTACGTGACATAATTGGAAAATAAAACCATAACGCTGCAAAATCATTATAATATAATAAGGAATAAATGTGACACGAATATTTGTCATTAGAGAACACTTTTTTGTGGTTTTTTATTCCAGGCATATATCAAATAAATTACTAATGGAATTTGCGCCAATCCGGCCATCACCACCTCTTCAACACAATGCTCGCTAACCTTGTCGAAGCCATATTGTTTCGCTCGAAAAGAAGCTAAAGTGGATTTCTGCAGTTTCTGAAATGTTTACCATGATCCCCAAAACTGCGTAAGTCACGTTAATTAAATATAACAAACGTTTGGTTAGTATAGAGTGTAGTGGAATTGGTATAGACTATAGATATTATATGTTTATTAAATCGTTAAAATTATCAACGTTTTGAGGTTTCTCCACCTTTCCTGTGATAAACAATCATCACTAAAAAGCGAATCGGATGTAATATTTAAAGAGCCCATTATTTTTATGTTTAAATGTCATTGCAGTTTTTTGTCTCTTTATATCAAAATGGACGGGGTAGATTTTTGCAATACACTAGAAAACAATAATAATAGATTTATAAAAATGTGTGTACTCTAATTGGCTTATGATTTTTTTTTAAATTATATAATACAATCATGTTGGTTATATTGTATAATATACTAAAGACCCCCGTCGTCCTTTTAGTACTATTGTTTACTTAAGAAATTTTTAATTGTCAGCTAGGAAACAAAATGTTTAATTATTATTATAATATGTTAAATATAAGTATGATAATAATACATTAGAGCATGAGTACAATAATTATGGTACTGATACCATGATAACGCATTTTACCAAACTTCCTAAAAACGTTTAAAAAAAAAATCATCAGGTATCAGAATAAAAAATAAGTATTAAGCGAATATCAATGGCAATAGGTATAGTATTATAATTTTAATTTTTAAAGAAATACCTTTTTATGCGTATTTGGATTTTCTTCACATAAAAGAATATATAAACTAGGTAGGTAATTTTACTATTTCTTATTTTTGTAAAATTAATTTATGTGAGAATTTTTATTTCATGTTAATTATAATTTGTACTTCCTGAGTTAAATTATACATACATTCATACAACCATTATACTATGAAAACTTTTATGAGTTTTAGTGGCTTTTATAGTTTTATCTAATTGTTTTAACCTTTAGGAACTATATTCGTATAATCAATACTTTAAAACTACTTTGTATAGAGCAGTTGTTATCATCATTTGTTATTTATTGTAATTAGATTAATTGTATCGTATCAGATTGTGCAAAAAAATAATGTCATTACTGTAACATTAATTATTTTAATAATTACAAATATAATAATATATTATTGAAGTAAAATTATGATATCACGATGAATTCATGACAAGCTAAATGAGCTGTTAATCAAAAATCAAAATATTTTTATAATTGATATAATAAAATGAGAATTTAAAACTGTTAGAAATCTCTTCAATTAAAAAAGTGTAAAAAACATATTATTATAACGTTTTTAAATCCAAATAAAACACGTGCCAAATCCGAGTATTGAACTGTGACAACCACTGCAGAGTACCTATACGCTTACCATTAATTTCAATTTCTCATCTATGACACAACTATGGACATTAGACCTATATATAAACCAATGTATCATATATTAATGGACTTTGCCTTCTTCATTTCCAAAACTCAAATGTCGGTGCCAATATGGCGGTAGTTCAATATTATGGACGTAACGGCAACGTGATGCATATAAATGTATACAAAACGTTTGTTTTGTGAAATAAAAATAGTAATGACCATACATTATAATTTCAGACGTATGAATATTATAATATATCAGTCACAGTTACGTAACAATAACGTTTTGAACACAGACCAGTTCTTGTGTGTTTAGTTGATCTGTAAACTGCGTTGTAACATAACCCTTGAAAATATAATTCGTTAAACTTTATTTCATATTAGCAAACTTATTTATTATAATTTATACACCACAGACGAATTCAGAGTCATTGCGTATTCCGTATAATATATTTGACTAGAAAACAACATACGCAGAACTTTAAGACAATAATAGTTATTAAACTTGAAACTTTTAGCAACACCACATTGTTACACTGTATATGTACTCTATAACTTATATAAATCCGCTGATGTAGCTCTTAATTTAAATGTAAAGAATTATGAGACTTTTACCATTTGCGTGGTGTTAACGGCCAAATAATTGAAATCATTTCGTAGCGAAAGCATCCACTATACTGATCTTCTGGCTGCGTCCACTATATTTGACGTCCTAACTATAAACCGTCCATCAATCTAGAATTTCCAAATAATTAAAAAAATCCCCGAATCTTCTCCC
This sequence comes from Aulacorthum solani, assembly GCA_008528875.1. NCBI lineage: Eukaryota > Metazoa > Arthropoda > Insecta > Hemiptera > Aphididae > Aulacorthum > Aulacorthum solani. The sequence goes on along the minus strand of PVMI01059999.1, from coordinate 5,339 downwards.
CCCACCAAGATTGCTGAAAACCCTGTTATCGAATGATGATTTTGAATTTTGAGTTGTTTTTTTTCTAACTTTATAAATCGTTAGCGAATAATAATTAACGCTGATAATCTGAAAACCTTAATCCCTTGTGTGTAAGTCATTGACGGAGATAAAAACAATAGTGATAACGATTGTATAATTCCTCGTCTTCGCTACCTTTCCCACACAATCGGATGCAACACCCTCTCCCCTTACACACCCAATCTAAAGCTTTCTGAGTAAGACTTGACAAAATACGATAGTCCTTATATATTTTTATAAATGCATAATATTATAATGCACAGCGAGATTAGTAATAGTAGGCCACCAATCATGAATTGCCTCGATTTCTCAATTGCAGTACACCATCATGACTGTGACAGGACTGCAATGACGTATTTTCAAGTTGAGTATATATTAACACTGCTTAGTTAGTAGGAATATTATAATATGTGACATGAGAACTTAATAATTGTATCCAATCAAATAATACATAGTATAGTAGGCACATAATATGAATAAACTTAAAAAGTTTTTTTTTAAATTTAATTAAGCGTGATAAATACAGTCAAAATATTTACAAGGTTATGTGCAATGATTAATAATTTTGATGACTTAATTACAATAACATAAATGGCAGATGGGTTTTCAGACACTATAGTATCACCCGGTTGGGTAATTTCGCAGGACTAATATGGGTCCCTGGGTCAGTATTTTTTTGACCGTTAATTATGATTTTTGGGTGTGTCAAGCTAAAATGGAGGTGCAGGCTGGATTTATACAAATCACTTCGACTATTATACGTTTCAACCTCAGTCATTGTACAAGTTATTTTATTATATTTTAATGTTTTATATCTGCAGACAATGAGTGATCGATATTCAATGAAATAGTAATATAATATTGTACCTATGTGTTGCCAACAAACAAAGGCTACATGCATTTCCAGAACCGAGATTGACACTACGTATCACCGTGTTCGTGTAGAATATCAAGATCTCCCCTGTATATTATATTATACTTTATTGCACTCGATAGTTTCGATAACTCATCATAAAATGCAATTTTTACCAGTGCACTTGTGGTACATACCCGTAGAGCAAAAATAGTGCGCCTGTGTGATATTTCTTCACTTCGAGTAAATAAAATGTATGTCGGTGTATACATTATTATATTAATGGAAGCGGGGAATGATAATAATAATAATATGATGGAATAACGTGAAAATGTACGACTATACGATATTATACGACCAATGTATCTGTATTATATATTATTTATGCCGACTGATCTATTTAACGTACATTCTCATCATTTCTTCAAAAACTATTAAAATTTTTGAAAATATTTTTTTGCATTGTTTCATGATTTTTAGAGTATTTTAATCCATAAAAATCAAATTTCGACAGTTAGTTTTCTTATTGATAAGTCTGCTTAAAGTTTAGATGATAGAGTAGTGAACAAATATTTTGAGGTTTATCACATTGTATTACTACTCTCATAAAAACTTTAAATACTTAAGGGTAACTACACAAAATATTCTTCTTTGGAATTTTGATACCATAATATTATCACAAAAACCATGGTTTAACAATACAATACATTTTATAGGTAATTATAAATGTTACAAAAATCGGCCTTTGCGAAAAAATATTTCTTTTCCCATTAATATCATTGATTTTATCTACTTAATAGTTTATTCAGTCATTTATACAGTTCTTAAATTTTGATATTGTCTTTTTTATGTTGACTGGTTGGTAAGAAAAATAATTGCATGTAGGTTAGGTTAAGTACCTTTGACACTCATAGACTATGACTATGATTTCGACAAATTGTGTGTATTACCGTTATATACAGCTATATAATATGACCACAATAATGCGAATTAGCCGTTAGGTAATTAAAGAAAAAAAAGCGGCAAATGTTGACGTTTGTATTATACAGAATTACAGATGTAGTACTCAGTTATAAGTATCGTAGACATAATTTAATGTCTAGCGGGATGAAGTCTTCTACATTTTCATATCGTATTGGTTTTCATAGTTAATAACATTTTGGTGTCATATAATATTTATAAATCGAAAGGTTAAGCTATTTTAATATTTTATATGATTTAAAAAAATAATAAGTGGACGGATGAGGGGCACTTACTCTTCGTGGAACGGCATTCGAACTCGGGTACACTGCTAAAATTTTATATTTTTATTTACATTTTTATAGTTATATAATATTATTATTAGGACTACATTATGTACATTGTATATTAAACATTATGCAATAATAAATACAATTATATATTATGTATAGTAGTGTTAAAAATGTGGGTATAAGATGGGAACTTAAACAATAAAAAGCCATTTTTCATAATTGTGTAAATCTTAATATCCACTTGGATGTCAATTTAAACTTTGAAGTATCACGCTAAGTATTTTTTAACTTTTCCCATTCATTTTGATCAGATACCATGTGTTTTTTCAGTTTCTCAATTTAAAAACAAAAAAAAATGTTAAATTCAAATATCTCATTTGTAATATTTGTTTCATATTTAAAAAATGTCTTCTAGAGATGATAAACTTGTATTATTGTTATATTTATAAAAACTATAAATCCGTTAAGATATATTGTAATATAATAAATGAATTATAATTAATACTGTTTTAAAATCATCTTCAGTAAAAATATAAGTTTTTATTATTTAGTCAAATAAATATTTATTTACCCTATCGCAAATAATTATACACCGTTTTAATTTTTGATTTTGAAGTATCATAATATATTATTTATTATCGAATGCATTAAATTTTAATGCAGGCTCCAAATAATTAAAAATATTAAACATATATCATTTTTAAAACATGTGCTCAAACTTGTATCGTTTGAATGTTTACTTCTTATACTACAATATATATTATGCATTACTTCAAAATGTGAATAGGAAACATTGGAAGAAACATTAACCAACAGATAACATGACGTTAAGATAATAATATGAATTAAATAAAATAATACTTAAATAAATTTTCTTACTCAAATTTGAGTTACAAGAATATTCTGATTAAAATATCATCATCATCATCATCATGACATAATCTCATTAATCTTATTAAACAATATAAAAACGAAGTCAAACTTGTGTCATACTAGATAATACTCAAAACATCTTCCCTAGAATAATACCCTTGTCCATTATAATATAAGTTTTGTCTTCTTTTGAAATTTTTAAAGTCAACATTTTTTCTTACCAAAATATTTAAACCTAATAATATTTAGAATCGAAAAACATTAAAGCAGAAGAAAAAAACATTTATAAGTGAATAAGAAAAGTATGCGCATGTTTTAAAATCCTAGAGGATTTTAAAATGTTGAAGCAAATAAAACTATTAAAAATCGACTGAAATCGTAACAGCCAAAAAAAAAATTATATGGTTGATTAACTTTTTACTATTTATTAATTTTTTTAAATATCAACGACTAATTTTCATATTTTATCATCGCATATTATATACCTATAGGTATGCTAGGTATGCGAACTCACTGATTTTCGAATAGATTTTTTTTCAACTGAAGTAATAAATGTATATAAAACGAATCTCTTTGTGCAGCTTTCGTTTCCGATCAATGCAGCCACTTTATATTATACCTAGGTAGTATATTCTTATGAACTATACATACATAATAATATAATTGAAATCGAATTTATAACCAATTGTGTTTTTTTTCTAATTCGAACACGAATATAACTCATTTTGAAACAAATTTATCATGTGGGTATTATAATATAATATTTTTTATACGAGGTGCTGAATAATTAATATGCAATAAATAATACAGGAACCTATACAACTCTGTACTAAAAAATAAAAATATATTCAAGTTTGTTAAGACGTCTTTATACTTACAACAAGCTTTACATTGTCGATAACAAAGTTTATATAAGGCGCTCAGCAAATATTAAGAGGACGCTACTGTTGTCACCGTCTTACAAACGTAGATCATAGCAAAAACTGTACTTGGGTGGTACAATTTTTCTCCCTCAGTATTTTTAGTAGAATTATCAAAATTCCACAACGCATAGGTAAGAACTTTATCTGTGTCATAGCGTTGTTATTTTTTTGATAGCACAAATCAATATTTTTTTATTATTAAATGAAAAAAAAAATTTTTTTCTTAAGCTAATAACTTTAATTATATTTATGTTATCAAAAAAAATAACGACGCCATGATACACAGATAAAGTTCTTACCTATGCGTTGTGGAATTTTGATAATTATTCAATAAATACTGAGAGAGAAAAATTGTACCACGCAAGTACAGTTTTTGCTATGTTCTACGTTTGTAAGACGGATACAACACATGAGGTTGTATCGTCCTCTTAAATATTATTATTTTGCTCAAGCTTATTTCATTAATATAAATTGTCTTAAGTAAAAGTGTGTATGCAGATGCAAGTTATTAGTATTTACACAGATATTACCAATAATATACTTTTTATGATATAGGATCTGGAAATACTGAAAGTGACGAATTGGGAAAATAGAATCCAGAATAGGGAAGATTGGAAAACAATGAAAGTGTCAGCAAAAGTGCTTAAAGAATTGTAATGCCAGAGAAGAAGAATATTAATATAGGGTATGTCATAATATTAATAAATATTAATAATAAGTGGACCTATGCCTACTCTATGCTAAAAATAAAAATTTATTTTTAAGTTTTCGTACCTACCAATATTTAAAACTAATTATTACGTTCACAGTAAAGGTGCATTCATATTTCATAGCTACCTCGTGTGTCGGTCGTGTTTAAAAGTTTAAAAGTTCAACTGTAGTCAATTCTGGGTACACTCGAGGGCAACTTTGTTATTACATGATACCAAAAAAGTAGTATCCAATCACAATCCTATTTGATCGACACGACATGACACACTACGTAGACGTGAATCCAGCTTAACAAGCTAAACATATTGTCGATACCACAGTATATAATACGTGCAGCAATTAGTAAATTATTCTTAGGTATCTATCATTAATATAAATGTGCTAAAGTAAACGTGTATGTGCAAGTTGTCATATGTTAACATAAACACTACCTATAATTTATTTTAGTTTATATTTATTATAAATATTATATTATATCCTTGTAAATTTGTAATTCTTAAATCGCACTCCTTCTTGTCATTATATTACAGTAGAACCTCTGTAATCCGGACTAATTGGGGCTCTAGGTTGTCTGCATTAATGAAAGTCCGGATTAAACAAAATAACCAAAAATCGTAAATTTATAAAAATTTTATTGCATATTTTATTAAACCATATATTATTATA
>PVMI01059962.1:0-11091 GCA_008528875.1 Aulacorthum solani | reverse complement strand
TAGCCAGGCTGTGTCTGGAGAAATTTGACCGGCTGCCGAACAAGGGCAAACCGATGTCCAGTAAAGAGTGGACGCTCTTGTCTGGTGTCGTTCAGGTTGAGGACGATTTGAGCCAGCCGAAAGTCGTCTCATTGGCCACCGGCACCAAGTGCATCGGCGCCAGTAAGCTGTGCGGCAAAGGCACTGTGGTCAACGACAGTCACGCCGAGGTGAGTCGACAAACGAAGACTGCAATAAAATATGCATATGGTTTAGGGTTGAATTCTGTGATGTCTATATTATAGACCTCACCAAAACTTGCAGTTGATTTAAAATAACTAGTGAGAGGTCCGCCCTGTCTTATAATATTATCAAAAAATGTATTCGTTAAATGGTTGACCTAAAATATTATCTTATGGAGTCCTAAACTATAACCTGCAACTATATATACCTCCTTGGCTTTTTTTTTTGAACATTCATTTGACTAATATACATTTATTTACCTTAACATGAGAATAATAAAAACAACTTTCGTTCGTATACTTTTGGGAGGCTAAATCTAAGTCAATAGTTGTCTTATATACTTGCTCTACTTCAGTTGGTAATATATGATTGTCATCCTGATGTGAAATATCATATCTGCATCTTGAAATGACCGGTTTCGTGTGTACCCAAATGGCGAGGTTAGAAATTTAATATGTATACGCCATGTAGGTATATTTCCTATAATGTAATACAGGTCAGCTGCATTTGCAGGATTCGAAAACGTCTGATGTAATCATGCATGTTTTTATAACTGATGTACGGGAGGATTTCAGGTCTTGGCACGCAGAGCTCTGTTGCGATATTTCATCCAAGAAATCGAATCGGCTCGCAAAGGCCGTCCATCGATATTTGCGCTGGGATCGGCACTTGCCGACGACGATTGCCGACCGGAAAATCATTCGGCTCGCTCATGCCCGCTGACTTTGCGACCAGGCGTGACTTTCCACTTTTTCTCCAGTCACACACCGTGCGGCGACGCGTCGATATTTCCAAAAGACGGGGGCAAACGGGCCGCCGTGGACGACGATGGCGTCGGACCGGAAGCAAAAAGACGCAAGGTCGATGACGACGACGACATATACCGGACCGGAGCTAAATGTCTGAGCGTAGAGACAAGGCAGGACCCTCGACTTCCGGGTGCGGCGTATCACGTGCTCGGGGCTGTCCGGACGAAACCGGGCCGGGGAGACCGGACGTTGTCCGTCTCGTGTAGCGACAAATTGATGAGGTGGCACTCGTCGGGCGTGCAGGTATAACTCTAAGCTATATGCCTATACATATATGTTATACATTAGTAGCAGAAGGACGAAATCTACTATTATATGGAGGTGGTAGTCCTTTAAAGCCATCTATTTACGCTGATTTATTTAAGATTTTACCGTGTAGCTGCCGTTTAAGTATATAATGTTTGTTGAAATAATTTTTCATTTCATAAATTTTTTTAGTCACAAAATTATTTGACGCCCATAAGTTGCCCTCATTATATCTATGCTCACCTACAGTCAGCAGTGTTAAGCCAACAACGTTGGTTAACGTATATATATATATATATATATATACCTACCGAAGGATTGTTAAAAGATATTTTATAAATAATAAAGCTAAGCTAAACGGGTATTATAGACAATGATTGGATTTTAAATTATAAGTAGGTACCTATATATTATAATGAATTCAGAGTTGTTAATAATGATTAATTTCACAGCCTATAGCTATTGTTTATTCATAATATAATCAAATTGTAATCATTTTAAGTTTTAACATCAATAATTTCATTATTTTAATCCTATACCTATTAGTATTGGTAAATGTATTTAATGTTCATTTATTTGTATTTATCAATTTTGAATTCTAGTTATAATCTTTATAACTATGAACCTGCCAGCTCTTGAAAGGTTTCAAAATCAACTTCAAATTTTCACATTTCGTATGGTAAAAATGGTAAACTTCAATCCCATAGGGCCGAAACCGTGTCTCAAATCCCAACTCCCATTCTCTCTTCTTAATACAGGAGTTATATTTAATTAAAATGTCGTCTTCGGCGAACCCTGATATAATAATGTGGTGTGTGAAATTTCGTTTAAGGGAGCCTTGTTATCGCTGCTCATCGAACCGGTGTATTTGACGTCCCTGACCATTGGCGGCGGTTGTCCATACTCTGAGCCGGCCTTACGACGGGCCGTCATCGAACGGGCGAACTGCCCCGACGACGAAGATGCTCGATCGCCGTCGATTCCACCGCTCCGACTGGCACGTTCTGCTTTGGAGTTCGAACACGCCAAACACCGCATGGCCGCTGACTGCAAGCCTTGTCCGTCCAGTGTGGTCTGGTGGGAAGACGATTGCGGTGGCGGAGCGGTAGGAGGCACGAACGTGTCAGGTGGGTGAGTGAAAATTATATATTGTTTTTATAACCAATAATAGTATAAAATGATAAACATTTTAACTGCACCTTAAAACTATCTTTATAGCCTTATAGGTATATGTTTTTCTCTAGTTTTACAAAAACAGTTTGTTTTTATATTCAATGTAGTTGTTAATTCTTTAAAGAGTAAAAACAAAATTATAAAAGAGGGGTAATGTGTACTTGTCACTTGTCACATACCCATTACACATCTATGTATAAACTTCACACTTTATAAGTGATAAACATAAAACATACACACGCTTTTTGGCTCTGTCCAAATTATTATACAGATTGTTTCACCTAGAATGCTTCCCCTTTTTTCTTTGATACAATTATTAAACTGGATATTATGTATGTATTCAAAATATCGTTATCGGAATTTTCCAATATACTTAAAAACCATTTATTTTACCACCCGAGATTTTCTGTACCATTTAAACAGTGTCCTGTGGTGATACGAAATTCCGTTTTTCAGACGAGAACCACCCCTTTTCACTTTAAATTATTCAGTGAATGGTTTTTATTAAAAATGTTGCAATAAAAATTTGAACAAGTCATTTTTGAGTTACAGTTAGTGTCTAGTGATTGATGAATTTATGTTTAAAAAATATTCTGTCAATTTTAAGCACATTAAACATTTTTTTCTTCAGATTTTAGATATTTTGATAAAACAAAAACCAAATTATATATTTTTTTCATTAATTCATTCACTCGCCCCAAGCCTGTTATAAATTATATAATATAAGTATAATTATATCATACATAATGATTAGATTTTGCTTTGCCTCAATAAATGGAGTAAGTAGGATGTTTTAAACAAATACAAAGTCATTGATATATAATCTCCACGATGAAGACGTAATAATATAATAGGTATCTAAATATACTATATTATAGGTATGTTATAATTCATCACATTTAAAGCTATGTAAGTCTGCAACAATTATATGCAAATAGGTAACCAAAAGACATACAATTTAGTGATACATTTTTTATGAATTTCGCTTTTTTGGGTCACACTCACACTACGCTCGACCTTATACTAGTTTGAAAATATCCAAGTATCTATTTGATTACAATATTCTATTACATTCGTGTCTAGAGATAATATACACTGCTCATAATACACAGTGTTTATCTGTATAGGTATACTCGAAAATGTCCAAAAATCAGATTCTGATTTAACGCTTAAAATTTAGATTATAATTTTAAATATTAATTTAATAATATATTATCGAGAACGTCTGAACGTAACTAATATTGCAAGTTTATGGTTTCTCGGTGTGGTCGCAGTCATCACGAAGTGTTGGTGAACGGCCGGAAACAGGGCGCGACGAAAAAGGCGGTGGACGGAAAGGCGACCGGTTCGTCGGCGCTGTGCAAAAAGTCGCTGTTCGACGCGTGCCGACATCTGTTGGCCGTGGACGGAGGAACCGCGGGCCGCCGAGAAGTCACTTACGCACAGGCCAAATTGGACGCCACGCCGTACCGGCGCCATTGGGCGGCCATTAGGCGCCGGTTGGGCTGCTGGACAGTGAAACCAGAAACTCTATTGGACTTCACGTGACCCGAGAAATGCCACACAACTGTTTTTTGGCGCCCTGAAATTTAACGAAATCAAGTTGCCATCTGTGACAACTGACAGTGATTATCGTAGCAATTTATTTTATTACTCTTCTAGTATTCAATAATATGTATGTTGGACTTTTTCTTCCGTTATTAAAAAAAAAAAATAAAAGATTAATTACTAAACAATTACACTATTGTTTTCGGTAGCCATACGTTAATTTTAAAATTCCTCAAAACCTTAGATTGTTTATGCGTGGAGGGATGTACTCAGAAAAAAATTTTAGGGTGTATATCTTTACGAACTTAGTTTTTGAAAATCAAATGTACGTAATGATACCAGTCCATTTTTTTTCTATAGACACAATAATACTTTTTTCATCAGAAAAATAACAATGATTTTTTTCTTATAATATATAGATATAAGAAATAATACCAAATATTAAATTTGGTATAATAAAAATAAAAATCACTGCAGAATTAAATTTATACTGACTACTTACCTGGTATTTTTAATAACTGATAACCATAGAAAAACGATTGCCAAGTCCAGGCATGTACGCTTTCTTGATTTTTAATTTTTAGAAATCTATTAACTCTATGTAATATGTATGTATTTTATTACAATATGATTAAACCCAAATTGTACCGTTAATGAGCTATTCTAGGTTAGTAGCTTTCTAGCTATCAAAGTTTAGGATAAAAGCTGAAAAATAGAAATTTTGGAACTGTTCACGTCGACGTTTTTATTATTTTTCTATTTAACACAAATTCTTGAAGTTTTCAAAATTCAAACATTTCGTGGGATGTATATACGTATGAACACTCAAAACACCTCCATGCGTACGTGTCTGGGCTATATATTTATGTACATATTATATAATCTTTGCATAATTTCCATTTGAAGTTCAAACTCCCAAAGTCATTGTTATATTTAATATGGTATATACTCTATGGTTGTAAACCGATTTTACCGAACGGACGGGAGAGACGGAAACATGGTTTTAATAGAAAATATAATTTGGAGTAAATAAGTGAACGGGTGCTTTTTGTGGTCGTTTTTGAAAGACGTGCGACGGTGGATGATATGGAAATATATAGGTCTGCCTATCGTGTTGACGATGTAGGTGCAGACTGTGACGGGATGAACACAACAATAAACACACCAAGTTTTTAATAACATTTATAGTAATATTTTTGAGCATTGTAATGAAAAACTACACAATATAAATATGATACAATTGTTTGTTTTTTGTTTTTTTTTTCGTTTTTATAAATATGTTATGTACATTTATTATACTCCGGTATGTAATACATATATAATATATACGCTCGCGTTTGTCTATAATATATATAATATAATAATACTTACACGTGTATAAGAATAAAATTAAACTCGCTGTACAACAATTACTATAATTAAAATTATTATTATTATTATTATTGTTTATTATCGTTGGGAGTGGTACACAGACCGAAACTAAGTATTATCACGTGATACCTTTGTACCATTATTATTATTATATCATCATCATCATCATCATTAATACATAGTATTACATATTATTAGGGTTTAGGGTAAGTTTCTTATTACATATAATACGAATATCAATCCATTTTTGTTTTAAATTTTTAAATTTTAAAAAAGCGTCAAACAGTGAATAATATTGTCACTGTAATAGGTACCTAAATGCATAATATAATACGTATTAAAACACAAAATATGATTCATCTCTGGTAAAATTAATATGTACACGATTCAAAAACAAATACTACCGACTGTTATCATTGAATCATTATAATAGCAAAACATATAATATAATAACGAATATCGCTTCATGATCATGAGGTAATAATAATATGGCAATGATATTGTGGGAAAATTCTACTACTAACTAAATTTGATTTTTTCTAATTTAAAGTTTCATTTTGATTCTTTGTCGTGATGACGTCACAATCATAATATAATATTATGTCGCGTAACGTTCTAGCGTACAAGATAATAATAATGATAATAATAATAATAATAAATAATTTAAAAATTAATTAAAAATAAAACACAAGTCGCGACGACGACACAAATTATAAAATACAATAATTATTAATTATACATATGTTTTGATATTATAAATTATAATATTTTCTTATCAACGAATCGAGAGGGTTCCGCGGTAATTATACGGATGGCACATAAAGGGGCGGGAAATCATTCTAGATTTGTACAAGTTTCGAAAACGTAAAAAATATAATCTAAAAACGAGAATAAATAAATAAAAATTTAAAAAAAAACACGCGTCAGTTACGCGAGCATAAGTCCTAATTCGTAAACTATATATGTAAATAAAAATAATAATAATAAAAAAAAATTTCGATTGTCCGAAAAAAATATATTATATTATAATACATCATCGTATTATTTACAAGTACCGTCATATTAGATGGCATAATATAATATTCTAATAATAATAATAATAATAATAATAATAATATACAACATTGTAAGTTTGTCAGTTTTTTTTTTGTTTAACATTATTTATAAACCAACCGAGAGAAAAATCGTAGTTTTGGATCTCTCGTATCGAGCACGGGATGAGAAAAAAACCAAATAACCGAAAAATCGCGGCTGCGGCTGAAGACCGATATTTTAAATTATTGTATACAATAATATTATTATTATAATTAATTATTATTATAATCAATACGTTGTGTGCGCCGTCACTGACAGCGACCGTCGCGGTTGCCGCCGTACGACTGTTGCGGCTGCAGCCTCAGGTGGTTCGGTGGTTGCGGCTGGTGCTGTTGCGGGCCGCCGGCAGGTTCGCGATGCGCCCGCCTCGACCAGGCTCACTTCTTCAGCTCCAGTCCGACCAAGTCTTTGGGCTTCTGGTCCTGTTGCTGCAGCTGGTTGTTCTGTTGCTGCTGCTGAGACGACAGACTGTTGCCGGACGGGTACACCTTGTCCAAGTGCTTCAAAGATTCCGAGAGGAAGTTCTGCGGAAACGACGATAAAATATATGAATAACGTGGTCGGGTGGGTTCGTGTCTTGTGTTAAGGACAGCGATTCTCGGCTGCGGGAGGCAGAGCAAACTTGTCTAGGGGTGTCACGAAGTTTTAAAAAACATGTATAGATTTGTCTATAGATATCTGTGTACATAATTATAATTTTATAAGTGTAAAGTGTATTAATTTACAACATTAAGCTCGATGCATTTGATATTACTACTCTAGGGTGCCCGGGACTTTTAAAAAATACCCAAGGGTGCCGATGTACACCCTGCAAGGTTGAGAATCACTGCTTGAAAAAACCCTTCTAATGTTGGCGACAAAAGGTCTATCTAGTATAAAGAAAATAATAACTGGCTTGCATGATTAACGAGGACAAGTCTTTCGGGGGGTGGGGGGGAGTGGAATCCAAAAAATTAGTAATAATGTTAAAATATAAAATCTGTTACCTGTATTGCCGTGAGTGCGGCTACGATCGCGGGACTGCCGAATCCGTGCGATATGAGCGAAAAGTGTGTGAGCGGGCGCTGTATGATCGGGTCGAGAATGTGCTGCGGCCTGGTGTTGCACAGCGGCGAACGGTCTTGGTTGAGCAGGTCCATCAGCTCTTTGGTCACTTGTCTGCGAAAAAAATAAAAACACATTATTATGAATTTGACCATTGTATATTATTATAATATATATAGGTAATGATAACATTTACCGTGTTCACTAAAATGTAGAAATTATTTTTTGCCCAGCATTAGATTCTAGAACCACTGCTCCCTTATTAGGAGCCTTCACTTTTGAAATTTGAAATTTTGGTCTGTATACTACTATTATAGCTAATTATAAAATATAACCTAATAATTGTTGTTATCATATATTAGGTATATGTCCGGTGATCAACAATAGAAGAATTGATAACGAATTCGAATACAAGTCCTACTTGAGGGAATATTGTTATTAACATAATATTATTAAAATAACAAAACCAAAAAATATTTGATTAAAATAATAATAATAATACATTTTTGTGGATTTTCAGGTTTTATTGTTTCAAAATTGAAAATAATATAAAAACGTTTTTAAAAAACCTATGTATCCCTGTAACCATTGAAACGGAAAATAATGTCGGTTACACAGATTTTATTGGTTTCCTTCCTTTGCCCTTTTGTAGGTATATTATGAGTCGTGAGGTCATGTGGTCATTATTAAAGTACCTATAGTTAAATTATTTAAGAATTCCGTTTCTCCTTTGACTCATGATTATTCATTATACGTAATATTATAGCATTTCTCACACGTTTCAAGCCGATTCTCATTGGATTGAAAAATCTTAATATGTGCTAACACAGTTTTAGCGAACTTAAATTTTGATTTGAAGTGTGCAAGATTACGAATTTCGTACAATAGGTGGTCAAAAAACGTTGATAAATGAAATACTATCAATCAAATGAATATTGGGTTGGTAGGTACTCACTTTGTGGCATGTATAAGCTCTTTTCTCCGGTACGACTCTGTCGGATCACTCGTGTGCGGCCTGCTCAGGTACTCCGCCACTTGTCGGGCCGGAAATTCTGTTTCACATACATACCCAAAGTCTCGGGCCAAATGTATCGCTTCGCCTGAAAATTATAAAATTAGGTTATTAACGACAACATAAAATAATTGACTTAAGAAATATAAGAAATCGCATAATATTAAGTATTTATATAGGTGTTCAGTATCTATAGCCTATACCAGGGGTCACAGAGTTTCCATGAATCTGTTTTGAAAATTATCAAAATCTCCCTAAACATTTTTTTTTAAATTTAATAAAAATATGAAAGATATAGTAAAATAAATGTAATTTATGAGGAATGTTATGTTCTAAAGAGATATTTATTATACCAAAGTCGTTTAATCATTTTTATAAAGTTGATTTTCCAAAAAGCTGCTTTACGTCGAATCATATACACATTTGTAAATAGGTGATTGTTATAGTAATATTATACAATTATATTTCATAAAAAAATGTCTTTGTTAACGACGCACGTACATTATTACAGTACATATACATATAGTGATTTAATCGATGTTTAGCGTTTATCGAAACCCGATCGATGTTAGGGCAGCAGGTATCCGCCATTCGCGTTTCTTGTGCACTTGCCACCTATATATATATATATGTATTATGTGCGCACCAGACAGAAGATTATAATATATATTTTATACGTATAAAGCTTAAACATTACACATGTTATGTTGGTAGTTCGTTAACCAAGAAAAATACCACCGCGGACCAAAACAATTTGCCAAGAAGTCGCTTTCACTCGTCCGCCGCCGTCTATTTTAATTGCCAATTTCGCGGGGAACAATAAAGTCAAAAAACAAAATCACAATTATTGTTACTCTATATATATTAAAAAATGTAATTACGAAAAATACATTTTTTTTTTTGACGATAATAATTGTGTATCTTTTCTTATCCTATGGAGAAAAGAAAGAGGGGCAGTAAAATTATACAATTATATTAGGTAAGAGAATACCTAATAACAATCACCGAGAAACGGGAACAATTAATGCGATTTTCTGACTTGCGATGGATTGCAGTCGAGGCAAACGATTAACAAATGCCAAATTTAATTCGCGGCTTCCTACCACGGACGGAATACAATTATGCAAATATTGTCAATCCTCCCCGTTCGCGCCAACTGTTAATAACATGGTTTAAGTTTTTTACATTTTTAACCACTGATAAAATACGTCACAGGCGATCGGACCTTAAATTCTCATATCTGTGCCCTGTGGCGAGGTACACCAAATTAAAAAGTATTAGCAAAACTAATAAATAATAACTGTATTATAGGTGTGGTATATATATATTATAATATACATTAAAATGAAACGCAGTCGTGTCCTAGACCTTTATCGTACGATATCATCCCGAAAACGATCCTTCAGTACCGTAGTTTATATGTTATTAATTATTATAATTGTTAATTTGATAAATTCAGTTAGTAGGTAGATATTGCATATTATAATAACCTGTTGGTGTTAATTTTTTTTACATTTATCATACTGCTGCCATTCGATTGGATGTTACGAAAAAAAACTATAGCTGAAGTGATAAAATATAATTATAGGTTTTTAAACTAATACCAACCATTTTTAGTTAGGTAGATACTACAGTAGATAACTGGTTATTATCTTAGAAGCCGAATTATCATATTTAACAGTAACATAATATTATGTACCTACCTATAATACTGTAGCTCTCTATGCGACGAAATATTTTTATATTTTATTTTAAGAGACCACCATCACACGCGTGACTAAGATGTGTGATCAATATTTTGTGTTGTAAAATACTTAATGAGTGGTTTAATTTTTTTATCTGGACGACTTTTCTCGCCGAAATCCAGTATGTATACTGCCTACCTAAGCGCTTGATTTCGTACATGCACTTTATATTAATTGACCTCATTAGATCCTTTGCTGTGCCTCCGTGTAATATACATTTAAATATACCTAATCACAACGTGGCGGTACAATATAGCGACGGAAAAAGTTCGAATCATCGTATAATATTGTGTTTTCGTCGTCACACAATTAAGATGATATATATAATATTAATATTATTTTGTTGTCCGGCGTGGCGGCGCCAGTGTTCGGTCGGCGGCGGCGGCGACGGCGGTCGACTTCAATATAGGTACGACGTGCATTATAATATACACACAGAACAGGAGAGAGAGAGTGAGAGAAGGAGGGGGAGAGAGAGAGAGATATTACACACACACACACACACACACACACATACAATCGGCCATCGAAAATTGGTTTTCCTCTATTGTTGGGCACCGGTAGCATTGTCTTGCGGATACTAAGACGCGTTCACGACGGGCGCCGCTAATTATTACTACACGGCGGAGAGGAAAAAAAACGAATAAAAAATGAAAAAAAAAACTATACATGCGCCTATATATACCTATACAACACGAAGAAAAGGCGGACAGACTTAAATAGAAACATATACGAGCACGCACACACACACACACACACACACACACACACACGCACTCGAGCACTAGCAATGTCCCTCTTATACATATGTATATTGCATGTTACG
>PVMI01059954.1:0-28458 GCA_008528875.1 Aulacorthum solani | reverse complement strand
CACTGTAGTACATCTTCACTGCTTGCACTCCTCGGCTGACTTAAGTATGTCTCTAGTTCTTGCATACAATTTTGGGAATTTGTGTAACTTACTGGAGATGAATATAGTGTGTTAAAATCTATGATATCTTCATCATTATCAATAGTATCATGACTTTCATGTTCTGGCAACTCTAACACTGGCTCATAGTATGTTTTGTAGATCACTTCAAATTTCTGCAGGCTCATATTTTTAATCTCTACTCCCCATGGCGTCAAGTCAAAAGTTTCTGCTTTATGTCTCGGATCCAGAATCAATGATACGCAGTAAATTCAATTTGTTTTCTTGTAGTGTTTTAAAATTGAATCACGTGCAGCTTGAAAACCCAAAATTAGTTGTTCATCTACTACAGTCCGTTGGACTTTATCATCTAACTGTCTTATAGTACTTTCTACCTTATCAAGTAACAGGTTAAACGAAACAATAACTTGGGGAAGAGTAACATATTTGTCACCACCAAAGTCTTATTGTAAGAATTTTAAAATTAATTAAAAATTTAAATACTTTTTCAAATATATACCATTCAGTTTCAGAGATTTGTAAGTCCTTTAACTCTGGTAAAATACTACATAATGTGTTAATTCCATTTTTCAATTTTAAAGCTACCCCAATCATGTCATGAGTAGAATTCCATCTTGTTGGGCAGTCCAGTATGGGATTTATAGTTATTGGTACACCTATTGTATCACCTACCGAACAAAACTTATTTTTTAGCTTTTCACTTCTTCTTATTTTACTGAAAATAGAACGCAGTTTCATTATGGCAATACTTGAGTTATGTATAAGGAAATAGTCTTCAGTATTAGCTTCATTATTATAATGATCTACTTCCATTTCATTTTCGCTATCTAATTAATTTTCACTATCCAACCCATCATCAGTTTGTAATGTTAAATTCTTCATCAAATCTTGCACTCCCAAGTTTAAAATGTGTGCGATGCACCGAAAATGTTGATTTACTGGATCAAAACTGGGAAGCAATTTTCCAAGTTCTGCCATAAACAAAGTGTTTGCAGATGCATTGCCCACTGTAATCCCTTGTACTTTTTGTTTTAATTTGAACTCCACCAAACATTTATAAAAAATACTAGAGATATCTTGTCCTGTATGTCGACCGTGGGAGGGTATAACATTAAGGACCATCGATCGGTAATTCCATTCGCTATCTATGTAATGTATAGTTATACCATAAAAAGATTTCCCAGCTATGGATGTCCATCCATCGATTGTAAATGACATTTTGGAAGTACAGTTTTGTAGATGATCCTTGACTTGTGCTCTGAGCTGCTCAAATCGGTCTTTCACTTGGCGACGAAAAGTGAGTCGTTTGGGAAATTTCAAATTTGGACAAATCAATTGAAAATATTCCTGTGTTTCCTTATCTTCAAAAATGAAAATAGAAGATACTTTTGTGTTATCCAATCTACTGTAGATGCAGTTAAATTTATGGTTCTATTTGTTGCCTGAAATAGTAGCAAAAATGTAGATTTAGAATTTTGTTATTTGATTCAGACATTATGATAAAATGTATTATTAAATAAATTATTTATACAAAATATGCATATTATAATAAGATGCCAATGTTCCACAACTATAATTTAAAATGCATTACTTATACTATTATTATTACTATTTTTATATATATTGATAGGCAAATTTTAAAATTATTAATTATTTTAACCATTTTAGATTCTTAAATGAGGAATGAATGTATTGATTTTACAGTGATCTGTGTTTTTAGATTCCGAGCAGAGCAATGTATTGTTTTTTTTTTGTCTTATTATTTTCGTTATAAATTATTATTTGATGAAATCTAGATAATTAATGTGTTTACGGGGAAAAAAAAATTTGCAAGACTGCAAGAGTCTTGCAGTGATGGTCTTGTTCTTGCAAGCCTAATCTTGGTCTTGTTCTTGCAAGCCTAATCTTGGTCTTGGTCTTGCTAGACCAGTACCGTCTTGGTCTTGGTCTTGCAGCAAGAGTCTTGCGAGACAGCAAGACCAAGACCAATTTTGATCATCACTAATGGAAAATGTCATGTTAATAATAATTTGTTCTACAATTTAAGTCCCACACATTCTTATAACTTATAAGTTATAATAAATCTTATATTTTTCGAATAAAATACAAAACTCCAAAATTAAAGTTTGAAATAATGGCTGTTTTATATATTTTATTTTATAATATTCTATATTATAAGTATATGTATATATTAAACTATATTTATACAAAATATATTAGTCAATAATGAATTTATTTTATAAGTAATCAAATTATTATTTATATTATTTTAGTACAGACATGTAAAGAGCGATGGAAAAACCTTCGAACAGTATTCCCACGTCATTTGAGACATAAAGTACCCAGTGGTTCATCAGGTGGTATTCAAAAAAATATTATTTCGAAGAAGCCATGCAGTTCATAATGCCATTCGTTAAGAATGGAAAACAATAACAAGGTAATCTATTGATATCACCGGAATTGGAAAACAAAAACATTGATGACACTCAAGTAGGCCTAAATGATGAAATACATTCTGATCATGAACAAGGATCGTATAATATATTGACCAATGAAGAAAAGTCAAATAACCAAAAAACAATATCAAAAATTCCTATTGAGTTTACTGCCTGATATGCAACACATGAACTCCACGCAGAAAAGGCAATTCAAAAGAAAAGTTTTGAACATCATTGATTGTATTTTGGAGGACTCAGATTCAATAAACGTATCAGGTCGTACAAGTGCTGCTAGTTATTCTTCATCATCAATGATACCAGAGTCGAGAACAGTTGATCAATATCAGCAATATGATCTAGCAGACAGTGGTTTTGGATATTTTAATATACAATAATAAGTAATAAGATAAAACGAGTTAAAGTTAACGTTTTTTCAAGGGTACTCATTTTTTTTTATTATTTATTTAATTTGACAGGCCACTACTTTTATTATTTTTATTTTTTTTTAAATAAAACATTTGATAATTTAACTTTAATCATGTAATTGCATTCAATTTTATTATAGTACAAGTCTTTCCTCGACTGACAATGCTTTTCGGTAGTTTGTGTCCTGTCTTTTAATGATTTAATTGATGGTTTCATTACTTCGACTAATTCTTGAAACGTTCCAATACTCATCCTATAAAATCCATGAAATTTGGCTGGATCTTGGTCTAATTCTCTGGATAATATGAATGAACTGTGGTTAATGTGTAATGAATAATAAGGATGAACCCATATTTTTTTTTTTGCCGTTTCTTATGTTTCAAATACATGAATGCTACAAGCATATCCTCATCTGATGAAGACAAATTTACAACTAAATTATGTGAAACTGAAAAGTGCATGCACAGTTGCATTTCAGTTTTTAGGTGAGAACAACTAGGCAACTCAACTAAAACTACAATCGAATCTCTATCGCGTTGCCGTGATCAGTTGCTTTTGGTGAGAAAAAGCCCTAAATGTTACAAGTAAATTTATTTTTCGGTCATCCGATACATTCTTGATTACAGTGGCAGTCAGGTCCTATAGTTCTAGGAGGAGCTATTTTGTCGCACAGAGTTATGTCCAATACCTTCAGACCTACAATTTTTTGTAATATTATGTTTCCAGTTTAATTTATTATGTATTATTTTCTTATCACATTTCCTTATTACAGAATTAACTTTTCCCATCGGTGTAAATAAAATAATTTAAAATAAGAAAAAGATAGAGAAAAAGATTTATTCGTGTTGGCAATGAATAATATTGTATAAATTCACCAGTTACAGAAGTAGTTAGTAGTGTAAAACCTTAAAGAGAGTGGATAGAAATCATGGACTGAAATTTAAAATCATTGTTTTGAAATGTTTGGTAAATTATCATGGTTTTATAATGATAATTAAAGGATGAATATTGAAAAGCTTAGTTTTGGATTGCATTATTTTACTTTTGATATTCATATGATACACCAAATAGGTATATCTCACTAGGTACTTTCTACTAAAATAGTAAAATACAATAATGGTTTGATTAAATATTGTATTCTTACTATTAATCGAATAATATTTGATATTATATATTATATATTGTGTATGAATTTGATTATTATAATATTTAGATCAATGTTTTGTTGTGGACCATTTTTTTTTAACAAATACATATAAATAATTTAATTATTTTATTGGATTTCATGATGGATTAAAGTATAATATACAAGGATTAGTACCTACAGAAACAAATTTTATTAAAAGCATTTATTTAAAAATTGTAAGACATTTCTTGAATTATTATGTTAATTGTGAGCTTTAAAAAATATAATATAACTGTAAGTAAGTCTATCATGTATTTTGATTAAAAAATGTACCTTATTATCATTACTTTTTTTATTATTTGTTATTTGGTATATTAATGTATTAATATATTATATTTTAATTTAATTACTTTTCCTTATACTTACTTACTTACTTACTGTTTACTATGTAAACATCAATCTCTACAATAACAATAATAATCATTTCAAAAATGTTACGTTTTAATAAATACATAGTCAATAAAAACTCCCTATCACTCTACAATAGTAATAATAATTTAATAAAAACGTTTTCTTAAATAATGACATAATATGGAATTTAAAAATTCTGCTATTGTCAACTCTAATTTTTGTTTATGTATTTGTATACCTAATGGTCCACAATTAAACTAAATTAAAATTACTAAATTAATTATTAGTATACCTATATGAAATTTAATTATATATTTATATATAATATATAGTGGTTTGTATTGTAATTTTTTTTTCATAGTTATTTCAAGTTCAAATTTTTACTAAATTACCTATTGAAACCAATAATAACAATATTAACTATTTTGTTGTAATTTAAAAATATTACGTGTTGCCAACACGGTGTTGGTATTTTAACCTTTTAGAATAGGTTTAATATTATATTTTTAAACTTACAATAACATTTTAAAATGCAATATTTTTGACAAAAATGTATTTAACCTACTGTATTACCATACTCTTATAATAAAATAAACTACTATAATCACAATAATATCATCAAATCGTCTAACAGACCGTATTTCATATACAATGATTCTATATCATTGAATTCAAATATATTAACACATCCATGACCCGATAGACACTTAATGTACATCAATGTTCCTCCCTGCCCGCTTTTTTAATTTGTTATTTGTCGATATTATTATAATTATTTAAAAATGTACCTACAGTTAATTTTTAAAAATACTCAACTTAATATAAATGTATGGTATTGAAAGGTTATCAGCGGAATATTAGTTTTATCTCTCAAACCCACTCTCAATAGGGTTCAAATGCATTCACATAAAATTATTTTTTGTAATTTTTGAGTGATTTTAAAATAAAATTACATATTATAAGAACAATATTATATTATAATATAATAATTATTATAGTATATAATAATAATATTTTTGAATTGGATAAAAAAGTTTTAAATATCTTTGATATAAAATTATTTTGGGACAATATTTAGACAAATTGATATGTTCTGCACTCAAAAATATTACTCTCTGTAATTTTTGTATACCTAAATGGTTTTACTCTAAGATAACTTGAAAACATAAATATTTATGTTGTCCAAATTAAATAAATTTATGTTGCACATAGGCCAGGTAAAGAAAACAAATTGTAAGCTGCATCCTCAGAATACATTTTATTCAATTTTGTAATGTTTTTTCTTTTTAATTTATCAAAACTTTTTTTTATGTAGTTATTATTATTCAACAATTATATTAAACGGAATCATTAAGAGTTTGACCATTTATTTTTTCAAACCTAACAAAAAGAAGGTAAATATTAGATAATAAAATATTAAGATTTACGGTAATCACACAGATTTTATTCTATTTAAGACAATTAATTATTTCAAGTAAATAAGTATTGTGACATACAGATAATTAATGTAATCTTATAATACAGTAAAATTATATAAATTAAAAGGCACCTACACAAAAATATATTTATAATAATAATAATAATAATAACAATGATAAACAATTAATAGTTTTGTTATATTTAAAAATAATAATACTAAGTTTAAAACATAAATAATATTTTAAGTAACGACATATTGAGCAAAACTGAATTGCAAAATAAAATTAAAATATCCATCTACAACATAAAACATTGCGATTTTTACAATATTAACAATTTTATAAGCTGTTATTTATGTGTAATTATTAAGTCGTTTAATTGGCAAGAAAAAAACATGTAATAAATATAAAACATGACCTATACCTACTATTCCTACAATTTTTTTACAACCTTATTTTTCCTGATACAATATCTGTGTATGCTTCAGTAGTCAATTCATGGTAAATGCCCTTGCTGTTGCAGTAATACACTTGATCCTTAATCCGTCCAATATCAAATCCATCTCTTTGCAAGTCTAATTTTTTCAATTTATATGTACCTGAAAAAGCAATACATAAAAATTTGTAATTGTTTTTCTTGGTCAGTTGATCCTGGGAAAAATAATATATTTACCAGTCATTTCAACTTCACTGAGTTTCCTAATGAACAATGGTCGTGCATAATTTGGCAGAGCTTTTTGTAATCCATCTGACAAAGTGGATACATCCAAAGTATTATCCTTGTCCACAATAGCAGCCATACCAGCACGACCCTCAGAATTAGGCACCTGAATAAAAAATAATATGAAAATAACAAATTCATAATAATTAGTATTAACCATGTAAATACCTCTACTCCATAAACAACACAATCACGATAACCGGCAATATTGCTAACAACTCCTTCGACTTCAGCTGTAGAAACATTTTCCCCTTTCCATCTGCAACAATGGACAAATGAAATTAATTATTATACATTTTTTTTAAATTTATTTTCAACAAATTAATTAGCTGGTTACAATATTATTCATTATTTAGATAAATGGACAAAAATACTGCTAACAATGTTAAATGTCTTTATTGAAACTTTTCAAGCAACTGCTGTGGTTTGAAAAAAATTGTTGTGTAAGGTTATTATATTTTTTGTTATTATTATTATAAATTGTTTTTCTAAAATCCAGAACTATAGAATTGTTTAAGCACGAACTTAAATCATCAGAACTAGATGTAAGTTGTTCAACTATTTGTTCTACTTAGAGCAGCTGGAATAATCTGACAAATGTTGTGACCCATATGGACAATATTTTTACATCTTGCTATCAAGTACATGAAGCTATTAGAACAAATTCATAAATGTTAATAATATAATTTCCTTACTATTTTCTACCGGCTACAAGACTGACAAACAGCATTGGAATGGTAAAAAATTGACATATAATTTTTAATTGTATTCTATGGTTATTATTGTTTTGCTAATTATTTACATATTTTTATTACACATGATTCATTTTTATATTTTATTTTCGTTTTATTTTTTTTTTACCAATTGATTCACACATTGCATATTTAAATATTACTAGCTGCTCCTGTGCACTTTGTTTCCCCTCAAAAAGTGCTAACTGTATATGATTTAAATGTTGTTCAATTTGTTACTTAATATTGGATGTAATGATGTTCAAAACTTAAACATTTTCATCGACCATCTTGAATTTCAAAATACTTGTGCACCATTTTAAAATGGATTATTTTCGATCCGGTTAAAATGCTTTTATATTCTTGGTTTATGTTCGAGTCGGGACACAGTAATATTATAACAGATCATGTTTGATTAATGTTTTTTTTATATCACTGGTAAGGTTCGGTCTTTTTCATATTATAATAGATATGTTTTTGGTTTGAGTTTCAATCAATTTAGGTACTTGGAAAAATAAAATATTTTGGCAATTTATTTCTAATGATTTATAAATAGAATATGTTTGTGTTTGTACTTTATGCCTAATCGGTATTATTTTCCGTCAAAATGGGAAATTATAAAAATAAACATAATTTACTGTTGAATATAGTATGATATACAGATAACACAGTGAAATGTGAATGACTAAAACTGTATTATTTCGACTGATTTGATTTTGATGATAAGTCAATTCAAACGAAACTTTATATTGTTTCTAATAAATTAGTTATATGTGGACGATTTAATTTGGGTTTTAATATTTTTGCTATATTTGTCAAGGTCCGGGTTTTTGTAAACAATTTATGGTTGATTTTTTTTAAAATATAAAATCTAAACTAGGCTAATCCAAGTTTATGAAAACTTTGTGATCTTGGTTCAAATTGGTCTGGGTTGAAAAATATATTCATAGGAATTGGTCTGATCCGGTTAAACAAATTGTCTTAAAAATTTTTATAGGACCAGGCTATACTCCGTTGATATTCTATTTCTTATATATGCTTGAATCAGATATTAATAAGTACTTGGTGTAATATTCGATTCAACGCCGTAAAATGTTTTAAGTAGGCAGCTCCACGTTACCGGTGGGACAAAATGTGTAGCTCTTTTTCCCGTATTCTTGTCTATAGTATTTGAGGAACGACCAAGAGTATATAAAGACTACTTATGCCCAAAGTATGTATAAACACTACATTTATTTACCACGAACTCCATATACTAAAAGTAATCCGAAGTGGCGATGTAAAAAATAACAGTTTTGTGTATGACATCCGTTATAAGCAGAAATTTGGTGAAATTACTAGGAGGGAATATCCAATATATGCTCATTACATCTAAAAGTACTTGTGTACTACTGTACTAGAGCCGCTATTATTTATTACAGTAATGCAATTTACAATCTTTGACATACTAAACAATTTAACCATAATAAAGTACAAATAAAATTAAGAGCCTTATCTTCAACATTTTATAAGTACTCTAAACAGAAATTATTAAGTTATTAGATTAATTGAATTATGACCAAATAATACATGTCCCAATAAAAAATCCAAGTACATAACAAAATAAGTATACCTAATATATTTATTTCAGTACAATATTACATCGATTTTTATTAGAAAAAGCATCAACTATGTTATTATTATTTATCTTTTTTTGCCAAATCTTTTTCAATATTTATAATAGAAAGGTCATTAAATCTATTTTCTTACGAATCTTACGAATTTAATTTAATTCAGTTATTAAAAATACATTCTGTTATTATAACAATTGTATTTTTGGTCATTTTTTAGAACCAGGGGGCTTAGACTTGTACTTTTAACTTCAGGGGGGTTTAATCCATTCAAGTCATGCTTTTCCCCGGCACGTAATCAATAATCACTGACAGACATGCATCGTTCCAAACACGGTTCTCATCCCATCAAAAAATAGGTTACTTGTGCCTATACTTGTGACTGTATGTGTTTACCTAAACGTGTCTCCGGTTCTGTCTTTAAAGTACAGGTAACCCCATTCGTCAGCCACGAGCAAATCACCGGACAGGAAGGCAGCATCCCCTTTATCAAACACATCGCGCACAATTTTCTTTTCCGATTCCTCGTTGTTGACGTAGCCCAAAAATTGTCTAGACGGGTTGGTCGAGATAATTTTTCCGACAATCACACCCGGTTCACCTGAAAGAATTGCGCCGCCACCGACGATGATCGTACATTATATGTAATACAGCAATTTGTTAACACATCTTATTCGTATTTCGGTCAATTGTTGTGTTTTTAAATAACACGAATTGTAGCATTATTATACAACTGTAGGTAAACAATCCAATTATTATTATGATAGTGATTATAGGCGAATGTTTTGTCGTTACATTTTAGCCCTTTTCATAAATTTCATAACATTAATGAACAGAATACTTAATAGGTCTGAGTACCGAATTTTTAACAGATTTATTTATGGATACAAGTATTTTATAATTGGATAAACGTAAACACATATAAAATGACTACAAATAGCCTATCTAAACGTTTAGGGCTTACCTAATTATGATAATAATAATAATAAATATCTGTTTAATATTCGACATTTAGATAAGAACATCAACGTTTTCAAAAAAAGTATTCTATTCCAGATTATGTTTGAGAAAAAAATGGAATGTCGATTAAAATAATTTTATGAAATGAATATTTAATACTTGATGTTACTGCATATGGGTATATAAAATTGCTTCAAAATTCAAACTTTGCGAAAACCGATTTTTGAAAAACATAACATTTGACCGAGACAAATGAGTAGTTGTACAGTAAGTAGTTCAGTGTTACGCAAACATAAATTAAAATTAATGACTATATTATATGAAAGCAGATGAGCTAGTCTACTCCCTCGAGCAGATGCTGACTCGTCCGTACCTGGATTACAACGGGTGCAAAGTCCGTCAGCGTTTCGGATGGGTTCGCACGTCTCCGGGTTTACCCGTATAATCGATATCGGGTATATGCTGGGTATCAGTCTGGATACGAAGCCAATGGCTCCGAACGTGTTATCCGTATTAGCTGCGGACAGAGAAAATAATACACATTATTATAATATAAATTATAAATATTTGCATAAACACATTTGCAATAGTGGCAGCGGTGGTGTTGATGTGAGTGGGATATATGGGAGAGGTCCGAAAAAACGGATCGAAACTACACACCTGACCGGCTCAAAATTGCGCAGAGCATAAAACAAAAATTATAATATGTTTATTATTCATATACAGCCTCATATTATATGATAATGAACTACCCAATCTAAATAGAATCGAATAGCACAATGGTGTTCGTACTAGTAGATAATTTCGAAATCTTTAAAAATGAAAATGTATTGGTCAAATTTAATTCAATACTTAAAGATTCAAATCAATAGAGTTTCAGTTAAGATATCGAATAGTTTGTAAGTTTTTAAGTATAGGAGGGAGGCATGTAGAGGAGTATAATGTGGATCTTAGGGTGTATAGGTGATACTAGGTAATTGGTAGTTTAAATTTGTGTTTGAACATATCACAATATATTTTACTACAAAGTTGAATTATGAGCAACTGAAATGTGAGTAACTTACATACAGTACTAAAGGATATTACATTAAATATTGATAGTAAAATTAAACTTTGATTTTACAACACAAAAATGCATAACTTGAATTGTATAAACCTCGAGACGATCATTTTAGAAGCCAAATAATATTGATCATCGTGGTAGCTATCAAACATATATATGGACATGCCAATTATTTGACAACCGATGACACTTATTAAGTTTTTTATTAATTTATTATATATATGACATGGAATTTGAACAGTTCG
Organism: Aulacorthum solani; assembly: GCA_008528875.1. Lineage (NCBI taxonomy): Eukaryota > Metazoa > Arthropoda > Insecta > Hemiptera > Aphididae > Aulacorthum > Aulacorthum solani. The sequence goes on along the minus strand of PVMI01059954.1, from coordinate 17,249 downwards.
TTTTAATGTAATTAAAATCAATTATAATTTTAGATTCCGAGCGGAGCGAGGAATGTATTGGTTAAACAATGATGTGTGTGTGTAATGCGTATGTGTGATAACTATTTGATTCCATATTCGAAGTTCATAATGGTACTTTTTTTGATAATACTGAGAAAAAATAATAAAATATATTGATACAGCGCCAATTTTCGACAAACTATATTTTGTTTTTTATGTTGTAGCTTATAAAGGAATAACTGTAGAAAATTGAAATTTAATCATTAAATATTTAAAATAATAGCGTTTCCTAGATATTATACAGTTGCAAAAAAAATATTTAGGTTAATTTTATACATAATTGAAAGGGCTGTAATTTACCTATAGATTAATAGTTCTATATCATATGTATATGTATATATATATATATATATATATATATATATAATAGTATAACATTTTTAACTCTTTCAGTATTTTTTAAACTAATGTCGATACAATTTGTTTCAGTGATAAAAGCTTGAAAGTTGGAAAGTTGAATATAACGTTTATCAAGAGTTGTTCATAGAGTAGAAACAATATCAAAAAACTCAGACGCAATGTTTTTATGCGTTTTAATTTTGAAGTTTTAAGTGTTGATAAAATTAGATATTCAAATAAAATCTAATAATTTTATGTTTTTTTTTTTTTGGATGATATAAAAAAAAATCAATGGGAAAGACATTCAAGACTATTCTACAATTATTGGCTGTTACAATTTTTAAAATATTTATTCTAATTCTTAGCTACCTATAAAAAAATACTATTCACGTCATTTTCTAGAATACAACGATTTTGACAAGTCACTCATTATTTTCTCTTAAATAATACATTTGTTTTTTGTGATGCACTAGTCTAACAGGGTTCGTTTCCACGGAAGATAAAGATTATCAATGAGCTTACCAATGTTTGCGTTTCCCTCCGTTGAACCGTAGAACTCAGCAACTCGCGGTACGTTGAATCTGGACACGAATTCTTTCCATATCTGAGGTTTCAGACCGTTTCCAAAAATTATTCTCAACTTGTGGTTTGTATCATCGGTTTTGGGTGGAGTGGCCAAAATGTAGCGACACATTTCACCGATGTACTGAGCCGCCTGCAGTGTATACGAACATAGTTTAAAATAAGTGCAAATAGTGAAGTAAAATTCGTAACTCAATAAATATTAACTAAAAAGTTTTTTCACTACGCTAGAAATGTATTGTTCGTTCCACTACAATCCTACATTAAATGTCTGTAAAAATGTGTGTTAATTTGTAATAGTAACCGTCTAGACCCTCCTCTGGGCTCTCAGTGTGGTTAGAACTTTGGCATTACATATACCCTGCACCTTCAAGAATAACCACTATTCATAATTCTCAACGGACAAACTAGAGATCTAACTTTTAAATTATTTGCATAAATAATAAGCACTTACTTTTTAGAAACCTACAGAATACAGATATTTTTGTTTTGAAATTAAATAAACCAACAAAATAATACTATATGAATTATACAAATTAATTGTCAGAGTAGGTAGGTCGGAAATAATTTTCAAAAGCAGTATTTCAAACATATATATGAGAAAGTCATCGGCAGAGACAAACACACCTTACTACCTTATACCATTCAGACATTCGGTATAATATTGTAAACACTCAATGATGCTTAGGTATACATAACGATATACTTATAAACAATGCTAAACGGTGACTTACGGTACAGTTGTGCTTGGCAATGTCTTGGAAGTACCCGGAAGCCGAAAACTTTTTACGTATGACAGTGGTACAACCGTAAAGAAGCGATTGGCCGATGCACATTATACCGGCGGCGGTGTGGTACAGCGGCATTGGCGTGTAGAACCGATCGCTGTACTTGAGGCCCACTTGATACGCATAAGCACCGGCGATGAAAATATATCTAAAGCAACCAGTACAGAAACTTAAGAATTTCCATGAGTAGAAACCTAAGCATAATGAGTACCTAATTAAAATTTCATGTAAAAAAAAAATCAAGACTTAACTATTTTATTTTTCATCCTCGGTGATTTTTTAGGATGTCTACCATTTTTTAGCTATTAGGCTACATTTTTTTCGATTTTATTTCATGGAAAACTACTATAAAAATTAAATTAACGACTGGTTTAAAATACGATGTTGTGTTTGATTTCCTATCGATCGAAAAGTGGTAAAGCATATAGCTTTACCAATTAACCAATCAGAATCTAAAATGTTTAGAAAAGTGGTTTTTTAAATAAATAATGGTATAGACGGTGCCAGATTAATAGTTTATTAGAACCGTACCTAACCGCATTCACATGCATACACGTGTGGTCCCTTTCATCCCTTTTAGAAAGTAAGTTACGTATTAACCCATCATAATTATTTTATTGGCAATTAATATCGTAATAGGTATCGTGTTTATATAAATAACGGCAGTATACACATTAAAACAAAAAAATAACCAATAAATGAAAAAAAAATGTAGGTAATTTAATTTGTCCTAATTATAAAAATACTAATTATGTGATTTGTCTACTAATGTAATTAGGTTTATCAATTAAAACTGTCATAATTTTTGCATTTTGATATGAATGATAATCAGTTTAAATTAAACTTAGGTTAGGTTAACTAACCTAGAAACTAAAAAATTATTTTCTTGATTTTTTAAAACATTATGTACATTTTATTTGTATCTACGGACTGAATTCTTCTTAGGCTCTCAAGTTTCTATTCCACATTTTTCCTCCCTTTTAATCCATCTCTGGGCTTATACCATGTCACTTGCAGTGTAGTTAGGTACTAGTTTTCAAGTGTAATATCATAATCAGTTATTACAAACAGTATATAATATTATTATATTGATATTTTAATTATGCGAGAAATGTGTATTGCAAATTGTGATTTTTTAATCTATATCAACTATTTAATGAATCTATAATTCAAATTGTGAACTCATGCCTCCCCCCACAAATATGTTCAGTGGGGCCCATTATCTTCTTGAAGTATTAATAAATAAAAATAAAAAATTATTATAATTAATCATAAATTCAATTGCGCTCGCAAAGGTGGTTCTGCTGCGAAACTAAATACTCGTTTTTTTTTTTTAGTAGGTGGGTAGTTGGCTGGGTGGACATTTAAGGTAGGAGGTGGGTAAGTACTAAGTTATAGGTACTCGAGGTAGATTGTGTTGGTTTAAGCTCAAATGTTTGCAAAAGCTCAATTAATTTAATAACAACAATGTAATAAATATATATGAAAGAACGATAGTTTTTTATCAATAAATTGGTGGGTGGGTGGGTCAAATAATTGTCGTCTCGCATATAATTATATAAGTGCACGTCGCCAATGAGTAAATTTACACAGACTCCATCTGTTGCGGAAATGTGGACTTTCGTTACCTGACATTGGTAATGATGGCTGCTTTCGGGTAACCGGTGGTACCGGAAGTGTAAATGTACAGAAGTTTGTCATTGTAACCGGGTTTTTCTGGCGGGTTTGGTGCAGACGGTGACGCTTTATCCAGAAGATGGTTCAAGTAGGTACCGTCGTTGGAGAGCGGTGGAGTGCTCGAAAATTTAAACAGTTTAATATTGCTGTCCAGATCACCTTTGATATCGTCGATGTCTGCAAAAAATATTTGATTAGATTTTTCTTAATTTAGTATTTGCAAAAAAAGACCTGTCAAGAGGTTCTCAGATACATACATACATATACATACCCCGGTTATTATAGTAAATATTGTAGAATGTAATGTAATTAATTAGGGCTTGGATTTATGCACATTATGAAATTGTAAAATATGCAATAAAAATATAATAAAATACTCAGTAAATGTATTATTATTTTCCAAACAATCATTAAGTGAAAGAGAAGCTTCTTATATTTTAAAATGAATTGAACAAAGTTAATCAAATAATCTTTATTCGTCTTGCTTTTACATAAATTCAAAGTATTTTTACATTAGTTTCGTCAAAGACAAAATCTCCGATATTATGAAATTGAATTTAGGAGCATAAAATAAAGTGGCATCTTGCTTTTATTCTACATTATATACACTTACACAAAACATACATTTTTCGTGTTTATAGTTGAAATATGCAATAACCAAATTTTCAAACTTTAATAACCTACATAGAATACACTACTAAGAGGGTAAAATAACAATACACGTTATCTCTCAACAACACCTACGCTGAGTAAATAAAAGAGTTAAAAACACTCTGTCTGTGTGTGTGTACCTTATTATGAATTGCTATCAACAAATATACATCGTATATAATGTCATGAGAATTGCGGAGAACCACGTCTGCAACCGTTTGTTTATAAGATTTTTTAATCCAATATTTAGACATCAAAGAAAGTTATTATCTAATATTGTTTGTAATGACTGTTTTACTTACTACGTTTACTTTGTGTTGTCAGAACTTAAAGTGTCGCAAAATACAAAGGTTACTGTGATCTCTATTCTATTTCAAGCGTTCCATACGCGGTCAAACTTAAATAATTCTTAAATATTAATTCTATAAAGTTGTAGAAAACGGTGGTGTGAGTGGATCCTCATGTTAATTGGTATAGGTACATCTTATATCTAAATTAGTTACTCATAATTATTAATTTAAAATACATAATTTACACATTTTTTAATTCAAAATTAAGCACTTATTTATCCAAAGTTTGAACTGTATAATGATTATATAGTAAAATATTTAATCTTGAGTAAAAATACATGTAATTGAAAATAAAAACAACACTATAATACGGATATATATATAAATATTTATAAAACAGAAACATTAATAATATTTTCAGCTCGATCATTATTCACTACACATAAAATAACAAAATAAAATATAATAAAAAATGAATATAGGTACATAATAAAATAAAATATCTTATTTTAATAAATGGTAAGTACGAGTCAAACATAGTGAGATTGTAAAAAAAACGGCAAACGTATTCCGTATAATACTATTTTTATCAAACTGAAAATATTTAAGCTTTGCTAGACTAAAATGATAACATTTCGAAAATAAATAATTATTTTTAATGGGAGAATTTATTTCGGTTTAACTTATAGGCTTCAACGTGCCACCGTACCATTATCAAAAATGTTAAAAAGTACGTATTTTAAGCGCGGTCAGGAGTAGAGGGACCTATAGCTTGGTTGAGTTTTTTTTTTATTCATCAGTAAAAACACAATAATCCATGCATTTAAAATGGTTTTAACGTCACCATGTAAATGTAATAACTAAGGCTGTGAATTTGTAGGAATGTGCATTTTTTTTTTGATGGTTGTGAAATGTAGCTTTGTTAGTACAAAATTTGAATTATGAAACAACGAATCTATTTATGAAACTTTTATTCTGCATTTTTTTTAAATTTTTTGAAGTTTTTAATTTTTTAGGTCATTTTTTTGCATTTTCAGGTCATATTTTAGTTTTTAGTTTATATTCCGGGAATAAATCCACAAATAAATATATTAAAGTTTGTTTTATTCTTTTAAGAAAATAAAAACGAAAGAAAATTTTAAAAAATGTTTCAGATGAATAGCATTATACAAAATTCAAATTCAATAAACATTTTTACTATTTTTTTTTTTAAATAAACACATTTTTATGCATGTAAAATGTTTATACATATTATATCCTATAATATCAATACAATAAAAACATTTAATTAAAAACCATTTTATACCATAACTTTTGGCATTTTTTGCATATTTTATTGCATTTTTTGCAGTTTTTCAGTGCATTAAATCCATAGCCTTAGTAATAACTGTAGCATATATATTCTTACCCGATGACAATTCGGCCCCGTAAATCAAACTTGCACAGTTGGCCACTTTGATGGAGTGGACCAACGATACCAGCCTCTGGTTGTAGTTGATCAACGCGCTTACGATGCCCACTTTGGACATGCCCAACCAAATGCCCACGAACTCGGGTCGGTTTTCCATCAGTAGCCCGACCACATCGCCCTTCTTGAAACCATTCTCCAACATGGCATTGGCCACTTTGTTACTGTATTCTTCAACCTGTTCCAACATGTTTCAATCATGTTAACAAGAGATCAATATATGCACAATATTGTGCTTGGCGTTTATTCAGTACATGATCTCAATTAAAAATGGCGTATAGGCTAGGCAGCAAAATTAGGCAGTAGATCAAATTAAGACATTTTAAAAACTGTTCTAATACATTCAATATAATGTAATTGTACATAAAAACTACTCCGAAAAATATTCAGCTATGGTAAATTAAATTTAAACAGACCGTAGGTATAATGTTGTCATTCAAAAATGTAAAGAACTTATAAAAAATATACGAGGGTAAAAATATTTATTTTTTAAAGATTCGAAATCGTATAAAAAACTTTTTCAAAAACGTTAATACTTTTTGAAATAATTAGTGTCTTACGTTAAATAAACCACCAGCATATATATTAGGAATTATCAAAATGAAAAACAAATAAATTTTAGGGCAGTATATATTTTGTAAATTTTTTTTTTAAATATTCAACTTTTCTGAAGAATTTTTAAAATGTAACTCTTTAAACAACGTTACGGTGTATAAATCATTAGAGAGAATATTAAGTAATGAAGTATAATTGTTGATACATGTAACTGCATAGCTTATAAAATATCTATATAGTGACCACTATATGGCTTGTAAAACAACACATTTATTTGTATCGAAAAGAGATACCGTTTATCTTTCTTTTCCAGAACACTTTCCATTTATTTATTTGAAATTATTTATCTGTTGGAAAAAAACCTTATACCTTCAATGAATCATAGGTAAAAAGAAACATGTTTTACCAAATCCGTTTAACTAGACCATGTTAAAGCCCCGATGACACAAATACGGGTTTGAAATATCTGGTAACCATGAAAAATATAACCAAGGTTCAGTGCTATAATGTTTAACATTTAAACTGGTTTTTACTCCTCGTCAGCACCCTTTAAATCGTTATTACCTATTTTATTTGTTATTCAAATAGCATAATATGAGAAATATATTTCTCGTATTTATGATTATTAATTTTGAAAGTTACACCACAAACAAGTTTTGTATTCATAATTTAATTTACAGCCTATAACACAAGTAAATAAACATCAAACACATTAAATTTGTTTAGCAATTTAATTTTTAAGGACATTCAATTTGAAAATTCAAAAAAATTCATTTATCAATCGATAACTACCTACCAGTTATAGTTGATTTTCAAGACAGTCAAATGTCTACATTATTAATTACCAATTATTGCGATCGGCAAGTTACTATTAGGATAATATAAGTGGTACCTATTAGTTGTTTGTAAGCCATAACGGTTTAATTACATATTAGATATCATGGTGCACTTGAATGAACACTACCTATATAAGTATGAATATGTAGGCAGGTACAATCTCTATATTATAGACATATCAGTTCGATAAATTTGTATGCTAGAATAGAAATAGTACTTATTTTTATAATTAGAGATGATAATAATAATAATTTTCATGCTATATTTAATACTTCATTAGAAGTCTGACAATTTTGCGATTTTATTTATTATACATATGTTTATGCATTAAAAATTTAGATTACATTTTTTTAAACTTTTTTTATAATTTCAAGTTATTTCATTTATCATTAATTTAAATAAAAGTTTTAATTCAAAAAATAAAGTTGAATATTATCTTTGAAATTATAAATAATAAGGTTGTTATTATCTCAAGCTACAGTACTATTTGTATACTGATCATAAAAGAATAATGAATAAAAAATAATGCAAAAAAGTATACAACCTTGACTTTAATAAATTAATAACTTGACCCATAGGCGCCTAATTGTATAGATGCACGGGATGGTTGGGTTTCGAGTAACATAAAACTCGTTGCCCATGACTTGACTAACAAATGAAGTGTGATAATTTAAAAATAAAACACACCCTATTTTTTTTTCCATTAAAGCCCGAGCAGTTTACAACTGTATACTATGTTCAAGTAATGTAATAAAATTAGACTTTTATAAAAAGGTTTTTTATAAGATTAATGGTGAAATTATTAAATGTAAAAACTTGCAAATAAAAACAAATGTATAGGAGTTCAAACACGAATCTGCCCATTCGTCTGTACTCAGTTCTTTGATCTTTTAATTTAACCGCTAGGTATCCAGAGAGGCAGAGCGATAGACTACAAATTATTAGAATCACTTTGAACTAATTATACATAAGATTCTATATTGTTCAAGAGTCTTATTTAATGGAGAAATTAAGCTTTTGAATTTCACAAAGGTAACTGCTTTGGATCAGCTTTTGTTTAATAATATATTATATTTCTGTATTTTGTCGTTGAGTGTGTTACAAGAAAAATAATGACATGGAATGAATAATTTCAAAATGAAAAATTAATGTATTGATCTATATAGGTAGTCATATTAAAATTGTTTGAGAGATTTTGAGAGGAGTGTAAATTATTTATTAGGCCCTTGTGGCTTTATACATAAATGAACACTCTTAGACTTTTGTAAAGTATAATACATGCAACCAGAGTAATTTTCATCTTTGTATTATGTCTTGCGTGTTTTGTAAAAGTGGAATTAATTAAAACTGTCTGTGATGTGTATTGTTGGAACAACGCACAACTATAATACATTAAATTAAAATATTCAATAAATTATCACAAAATAATTTGTTTTCATAGAGTGTATACTAAGCACCTAAACTTTTTTTAAACTGAATACTATGTGCTCGACAAGTGTTTTATTCTACGATAGCGTAGTCGTAATCCTTTTACAATTTATCAAAGACGTAACTTCTATCGGAGTTTAAAAAAATTGCTATCACCTTTCAGGTTTCTACGATACCTATAAGGTTATATATTACAGAAGGCGACATTCTGCACGAACCTGCAACGCAGTCCATTCTTTGTCTTCGAACACGAACAACACTTTGTGAGGGTTATTCTTCACAACCATCTGTTTGAATACATCTGCGACGGTCCAGTTGTTTTTTCCCAATTTCTTCGCCGTATATAAAAAGTAATAATAACGAAATAGCGCTCTGAAAAAAAAATAGTTAAAATTATATTAACGTTATTACTAAAATGTATCGGTCAATCAAAATGCCAAAAAAAAAATGGCACTTATTTCGTTTAATAGGTTTTATTTTCTACTTGTTAGACGTGGTTGAAATATTATTCGAAGCCTGTTTAGCATTTATATCACTTTAAATGTGAAAAATGTTTTTGAAACCACATACTTTTAAGTACTTATTACTTTATATAAATATAAAATAATATGTAATCCAAATGGGTTTATTAATGAAAACCAAGCAACTAGATTTAAACTATGAAATTTATAATTAATTAAATACCTAAATCACGATGAGGATTATAATTAATAATCAAGTTAAATATTGAAATCTAATCGCCTTTATTTCTTAAGACAAATGATTAAATAATTTTTCAAGATTAATTTCAATGTAGGTACAATATTATAAACATATGAGATTACCTACATAACTAATACCTATACATCTAAAAAGTACCAAACAATTTAATTGATTTTTTACTAATAGAATTTTTGAAATATATTTATATATTTTACAACGTTTTAGTACGCCTCAGAAAAGCTTCTTTCAGATAAAGCTATCTGTTCTCAAAGGTAATACATTTTTGAGTGTTTTACCATTAAGATAGATGTATCCGGGGCAACATATAAATTCATTCCGAGGGTTAGTCGGCGCCGTTTTTACCGTATTTCATTTTATTTTCCAAAGCTCAAATTCTCTGTTTAATGTAGATGTTATATGAAATTGCATTCTTTATAAAAATCAATTAAAAAAGAACCAAGCGGTGTTTAATTTGAGTCGAAATGTGATTAATTAACATACCTAAACGTCACGAACAAATATTCTGTGTAGGTACTAACATACACGATAATAGTACTTCGAGTAGGTATACCATAGAGTATCAATAAGTACTGGAAGAGCTTTATTATGTATTACGTATCAAATTATAAGATATTATATTACTATTTTTTTTATCTTATTGATTTTATACCACGGATGTTTTATTGAGTTCATTCAATCTTGACGAATTTTATAGAATTACAAAAACAATAGTGACTAACTCAGGACACTGGAATATAATATTATACTTGAACCAAACAGTTCAACATTTTCTTCATTTGAACCTCAAAATTGGAAAAAAAAAATTAGTAAGTGTGTAATCACATGTTATATTATTATACAAGTTTATTAAAAATGATTCTGTTATGATCTGCAGTTGCAACTTGGAACCTATCTTTCTTATAGGTCACCCAATCCAACACCATGTGACTACTTCTTTCGGGGATATGTTCAAGATAAAGGATACATACATACCTACTAATACCATCAACCAAAGAAAAATTAAAAATCTGGCAGAATCAATTACAATGGATATGGTGGAGCATTATTCGATAATCTACCATTAGGCATTGTTCCGTGTTCGTGTAACCAAGGAGAGTCATATAGAACTTATAAATATAAGTATAGATATAGGTGTCTTACACTAAATTTTAAATACTATTTTTATCCAAACCTAAAAACTTAAAATACAAAACCATTTGAAACCGGATGAATCATTTGTAATAATCCTGTCTATACTACACAAAGGTACCTACCATTTAAATTTATTTGAATTAGTAAACATTTAAAATTATAAATCATAAATTAGGCTTATACAAACCATGTTTAATTAAAACTTGCTTAAGCACAGTATATGATTATAGTGCTATACTCCCTAAATACCAATTATAATATGAGGCGTAAGAGCAACGATTTTTATTATTTTTATTATAATTTCGAGTCGTAGGGTATACCTATATGAAATAGTATTATGTTTATGTGGAGCTTAAACGCTTGGTTGGCAAAATACAAGTGGTGCTTTCGCAAGTGCAAACTTTGGACAGATCGTTTCGTGTTGCTGATTATAATTTTATAATTTTATTTATTGTTCTATACATAGTGTTAACCGTAACGTTACGAGTTAAAAATAACTTGAAGTACAAGATTGTCTCTGCCTGTGAAGGTAGAAATTGAACATCAAACTTTACCTTATAATAATTAATATTTATAATTGGTTGTATACAATTTGTTATTGTTCTACTGTGCACTATTGCATAAATATTTTAGAATTATTATTCACAAAACAAACTTGTTCTGCATTTTACGTTTATTTAATTTTAATACGAACTAAAATAAATATGCTATACTATACTATAATATCAATTCAAAAATGTATTAAAACATCCCGTTCAGAGAAAACTGATAAAATAGGAAATATATAATTAGGATTTTAGAATAATTAAAACGTCAATTAAATTCTAAAGCTGAAATTTAATTTCAAAAACAATACTAAAGGCCAGCGAATTGGTTTCAGTAACGAATAACGAGTGAATAAATAAACAGAAACAAATCAAAATAATTATAAATTGGTAGGTAAAAAAAATGTATACGTAATATGTACATTTATTTTAATATCTATTTTATTGTTTTAAATAATCAATTTGATATTAATAACTTTATTTTAACCGTTAAATGATTATAGGTATAAAATAAAACATATTTAAGTCTAAAATAATAGATTTATTAAAACATAGAAAAACAAATAACTGATTAAATGATTGACTCTAATGTTTTTAAAATAGGTACCTAAACAAATGCGATATGCGTATCTAATACGAGAATTTAATTGGCGGAAAAAGCATATAAGTATCACGTATACAATAAATGAGTCTGTTGGAGTTAACTGAAAGTTATACGAACAATTCACTTGGAATACAATTTAGTATATAAATGAAATTAGAGGTTTAGATAAAGGTAAGTTCCAAGTATTGACGGATGACGGTTGATAGGTTATTAGATTTTTTTCAATCAAGAAACTATGTGTATTATAACTTATAAGAGATAAGAAGTGTAGTAAATAATAAGCAAAAATGATTAAATTTACAGCTGAACGATGTAACTTAAAGTTTATGGTATTGGCTGTATAATTATTGAAGAGAACATTTATATCTATGCAGGAGATCATATTAATATTAATTTCAAAAAATAGATAAACCATTTAAATTACACTTTTTAACTATATAGGTGCTAATTTTTTTATTCCAACATTATTTTTTATGAATATAACATTTAAGATTTTAGAAACTTAAAGTTTATTTTCTTACAATTTCATACATTTGAATTTAAACTTAATATTTTGATTATTTTTGTTTATAAATTCTGATGATGTATCACCTCGTATTCATCCAATACTGGGAAATTTTAAGCATTTTTAGTTAAATACGAATAATTTATGAATAGAAATTATAGACATTTCAAATATGCGTCATAAACTCATAACAGTACATACAGCATTACATTTTCAGAACATACTTTCTGGAGGACCATATTAGGAGGTAATAATAGTATAATATTACCATTCAACATACTTATATTAATAAAATGTATTTATTTATTTATTTATTTAATTAAATTAGCATAATACATACACTTTGCTCACTGATGTGAGTAGACAGAAAAGGAAATGTAGTAAACAATGTCTGTAAATAAAATCAATAGAACTACGCAAGGGATGCGGCGACACTCGTGATTAATATTTATAAAGGACCTACCTACTATTTTTATGAAAAAATTACGATGTGGATCGACGAAGATGGCTTATTTAAATGCAATTATTATTGAACGTCGGTCGTCATGTTTAGAGTATTACACTCTCAAATTATTGTGTGAATATGAAATAACGTCACGGTCGAATTAATCTAATAATGGCCAAAAGGTTTTATGGAAAACCGAGTAAAAGCTTTATACACAATTCAGTAAAAAGTTCATTTGGTCAAAACAATATGATGATATGTATGTATATACTACATATGTACATTGAACAGAGTACAGATAGTGCGCACAACGATATTATTATTCAAATGAGAATTTCGAATTAATTTTACCGACGTCGGTTCAACTGATTTGATTCGTATACAAGCAGAAATATGAAATAATTTATCGTATCGCAGTTCCTAAATTATGCGTAATGCACATTATAATATGTTAATAATGCGCATTAATATATGCTCGTTTTATGTAAAAAAAATAAGCGACTGTGATTTTACGCATACATAGGCAATTTTTAGTTATGGGCACACACTATTTCCAATATTTCGATTAAAAACGTGCTCGAATTATAAAATGATATTGATTTAAATGAATATTACTATACAGTTAAAATACAGTCGATTCTGGAATAAAAATATATTTACTGAACAGCAATGTTGTTACAAACAAAATGAAACAAATCGAACCGAGCTTATAAAATTATGCAGTTTGCTATCTATATAACAGCTATATATATATAGATATATAGATATATATTACATTGATGACCGACTTACTATATTATATCGTAATACTAGATAAACCAGTTTCAATGTTAAACGTGTATTTACGGTCGTCCTGCAGAGAAACTAGTACATCAGGAAATCCAACTAAGGTCGACTAAAATCACGGTAAATGCGTTTCGTTAACTATATACAGTATCGCAGCCACACAAAATATACGTTTCGAGTTTGTAATAATCAATCATCATGTTTATTGTAGAATACATTATTCGACAAATCTCGCATTGAGAAAATTCCTATAGCTCAAATTTTTTATATTGAAAATATTACTTCGATATCATAATACACTTCTGTTGCGTTTTTAATATAAATGAATTTGTGTCCCTATGGCTTTGCGGATCAACGGACTGCTATTCGTTGCTTTTCATGTATTTTCGAAAGTCACTGCTGTTGTATAATTTTATTGTCATTCTACTTTTTTGTTGACAAATTATTTCAGCTATCTTGCATTTTACTCTACCATTTGAATATTTTGAATGGTTAGTATGACTTTGTCATATTATTATATTATATAATACGAAATCTTCAATAATGAATGCTAATGTATTCGAAAAAATGGTATAATAGTCGTTCTGAAAAGTTCAGTAAACACGATACGTTCCATTGGATCGTTTTCTCGATGTAGACAAATTTGTTGAAAGTTTAGATGCCAAAAACAATGAGGCGTAATCAATCAAAAACGAATTTTGCAATCAAAGTTGATTTTATAATGTGAACAAAATAATAACAGCAGCGTAAAAACGTATTACGTTCATTGCATTCGACATATCATTTAAAACAAAATATAGGTTGGTTGATTTTTCCATTATAATCACTTACTGCTATTTGACTTTTCCTTTAAGTCTAAAATTATTATGTAGTAGTTCATACAAACAAAACGATTATTACTCGTAAATTAATAGTTGTATCTTTTTTTGTACATATTGAGCTGGTATATTATGAGCAATGAAAAATAATACAATATTTTACAATAGACTTGAAAAGAAAAAATTAAAAATTAAATACTCTTAAATATGTGTTAAATTTATATGATTGGTATGCATCTGCAAAATAGTTTTAGGCCTCCAACCGGTATTATATTATTTGGTACGCGATTTCTAGTGAAACCGAGACAACCTTATAGCCAACAACCGTCGAGTTGTAAAACTCGTTAGATTTGTTTGAAATCCGACGTGTACATGGCCATAAGCATACAGTGTATCATGTACAATCATCCGACGCTTGTAGGTGTATTATTTTTTATGGAAGCATAAAATCAATTAAACTCTAGGACGAATATATGACATAAACGTAAAAGTAGAAACATGGAATCGCACAACTCACAAGAGAAAAATATATTGTAACTATAATAATATACTAAATATTGTTTATAAATATGTTCACTGTAAAAATATCCAACTCGAACCATTCTTACCAGTATGGGTACCTACTTACACGAAGCTTGAACGTATCAGTGGATCAGTACCATGCACAGTGTAATCCGTTCATAGCAGGTAATTGAATTGCGAACAGACGAAATATTATATCAGTATAAGCACTGCACCCTATATTATATTATACATATTGACAAATGGCTATAACTAGCTAAGTGAGTTACTATTTGCGAAAATAGGAAAACGTAATAGGATTATTTTGAAAAACTATATTATATTGATTTTTGAATATTATTAGGATTCCTAGGATTCCATGGCGTATTTACTAACTGTTTACTCTGCGGCGGCGGTAAATCGAATACGAAATGTGCATTTAATAAAAAAAAGGCGAGGAATTGCTGATATAAACGTGTCGTAGAAAAAAACAACTGACATCCCGAGCGTACATTGTGAAAAATTCAAAACATAACTTATAATAGTTCTTATAATAGTTGGTAGATAGGTACTCAAAGATCATTTTTTTTTTTAGAAAATACGTAATGAAGTACTTATAATATGTTTGAGTTACAAGGACAACACATTATTATATAAGCTATATATTAAAATCGACCTGTAGTCGTAATGAGACACGATGGCTTGGAAATCCACCTAATAAAATACAGTTCATTAGACTGGACGATCCACATTACTATTTTAATTATCGATGACACCCTAAAAAATAGTATATAGCATGCACGTCGATCGGAACACACCAAGCCACTACAAACAAGGAACATTTTCCGAATATTTTTGGATTCAGATTGAGAAATGCGTGTTACAACAGCGTGTTACAACACGAGCGACATCTTAACTATAGGCTTACAGGTACTTATAGTATAGTTAGTATTTGTAATCAATGGTCGTTACACACGTATTCGTTATTAAGAAAACATATACATGTAAATTGGAATATAATTGTCGGTGATTACAGTCGTGATAGTATGAAAGTCAGTTATTATTGCAGTAGCTGCAGTATTGTTCGATATAATATTATTATACATTTATACTACGTAGTACCTATTATTATCCAGTGTTATGAGCATGAAATATTTCATGACATTTTCACTTTGAAATAATTCAATAAAATATTGAAAAATATTATATTATATATTATATTTTTAATTTTGTGTTTTTTGGTAGTTTTATAAAATCATTTCCAGGTAATCAGACTGATTTCATACAGGATTAGTGATTATCAATATTTAATTCCCGATCACAATATTTAGTGTAGATATGATTTATAAGATGGATAATTATTGTAAACTAAATAAAGGAGTTTACTGTGATTCCTGCCATAGTTTTAAATTAAAATTTTATTTTTTATTTTTCATCAAAGTGAAATATTCATTTAAGTTTGATGGAATATTTGAAAAAACTAAATTTTATGAAATTTCAGAACTCTAATATTATCAGTGGAGGACTCTGGGTCTGGACCTCACATCCTAAATCGTGCGGTAAATGTCAAATCAATCAAAAACCAATTTCTATATTTTTATAATAATTTTTTTATCCATAGGATTAGTTGTACAGTTTGCGTGGTCATTTGTACAAAACAGTTGGTAGTATCTATCTGATTTTTGAAACTTAAATTGGTTTTTCTACTATGACATATTATAAAAACAATTTTTTCCTATACATTGCGACAAAACAACGTAAATAAATGATAATATGATATTATTAATTATTATGCTACTACGTTTTTTTGCAAGAATGCGTTGGATACATTTGTCTGAATAATAACATTTTAGGAAAACGATTTGTCGCGAAAACACGACCGTAGTCGTCAGGAATGCATTAAAATGACACACGTCACGCCGCGATATACGACGCTGGTGTCCGACGATAATGAATAATAATAATAATAAATCTAATAGTCTCGAATGGGCGCCATAATTATTATTATTATTATTATTATCATAATAACAATCTACTCGCAGCAGAGTTTTTGGTCGCAATAATATTATTGTTCTGCGTGCCCATTATTGTTATAACACATTGTGATGATGTGTGTACGCATTTATTTCGGCGAGTTCATTTTGATACCACAAAAATAGGCTTAATTTGTTGGGGAGGCTTCACAATTTATTATTTGAAGCCGACTCAACATTTTTTTGATTAAGCGCGTATACCTACATGGTGTTGCAAACTTTATTTTTGATATACTACTTTAAAAATATCTATTACGCTCTGTAAGCCAATAGAAACAAATATTTTAATTTCGTTTAACTGTCGTCTGTCGTCGTACCGTATTTTGCTGTTAAAACATGTAAGGACGGGGGGGGGGGGGGGGGGGGGGGGGGGGCGGGGGGGGGGGGGGGGGGGGGGGGGGGCTCAGGGGGGGAGTGAACGAGGAGGTTTTAATGAGGCGATCGTGATCGGGGGGGGGTGGGGGGGGGTGGGGGGGGTGCGGG
>PVMI01059937.1:0-11599 GCA_008528875.1 Aulacorthum solani | reverse complement strand
CGGTGGCGGCACCGGATCAAAGCGACCGGTGAGCCGTAACGGTTGCAAACGGTCCGTCCGCTGCACCGGTGCGGTGGTATGGCGCGTCGTAAACGGTCCGAAAAGGCGACGCGGCCGATTTACTCTCCGAACAGGATATGTGACGACAAATACGTTGTGCTAGCCGCAGTGCAACAATAATAGTAATAATAATATTAATATATCGTACAATATGTGATATTATTATAATATTATAATGACCATATTGCTCACCCATCCGACTTATCTCTCCTCGTCATCACTCCAGAACGGCGTCTTCGACTACGTACAATAATGATATTATTGTACTCCAAAGACTTCCCCGCAGATGCGGCAAATGTAATTATAATTTTTCGTAAAAAATATTTTTAGATTATAATAATTTTTGTATCATATTAATAGACCGTGATTACGACCTGGTGGCCAATACCAATACCTAACATTTACCGTGAAACCAATGTGTACCGTGAGCGATGTACCATACATTTCTTTGGGGGGTGCGATTAACGAATTATCTATGTAAAGCAGATACGAAATTTTGTTAATTTTCTAATTTCACTTGATAATCGATTGCACTAGTCAACTTAAGTCACACTTTGTAAATCGACATCACCTGATTTTTTTTAAGGAAACTAATATAGAATCTGCGATTTTTAGAGCCGAATATTTCCATAGACCATATTGAACTAAATTAAGTGCAGTTCATCATATTATACTTACGCCGTGACTGAGGAATTACTGTAAGTATACTCGGACTAAGTCACATATTGTCAATATTTAATTATTTTTTTAATCAAATTAGGTTTTAATTGTTCACGCATTGCAATTTTAGTCACTCGAACTCGAAGCCATGTTCTCATAGGGATACAAGGCGGCGGGGTTGCACTAGCCCCAAATTATGTAGATGGAATTTTTCCAGCCCCACTTTCATTGACCAACCACTACTGTAATATTTTTGGTTTTTTTGTTTTATCAATTTCAATCGATATAAATCCCATGAAAAAAAGTTTGAAATAATTGTTCTTTACCTACCTATCGTTTCGGAATAAATAGCTGCGGCCCACCTGAAAAAGGCTATCGAACGATTGAGAACACTTAAAATTAACAAAAACTTACCAGCGAACCAAAAAAAACCAAAAAATAATACGATTGAGAACGAATTTACGTGCAATGTTGCCATATCATTTATTTGGGTATTGAAAGATTTCAATAGGTTCCTATACATAAAATAAATATTCTTAAAAATAAAATCATAAATTAATAACTATAATCTTACACAAATGAGTGGTGCCTTATAATAATATGTAATTTATAATATGAATGAAAAATTTAAAATATTTAGAACTTATAAAAATGTGTATAAAAATATTTTAAACATACGGAACTTATACAATTTTGTAATACATATTGTATAAACAATATTACCAACCGATAAATATCAACAAATTATCGTGCTTGCATTATCGATCGATTACATTTGGAAAAAATATCTAGGGTTGTCAATCGTATTTTACCGCTGGAAAATTCCCGGTGGGTTAGTCCAACCCTTCTGGGCCGCATTACCGCATAGGCACTGTGCCGGGTGGTCACGAAATTTTCAAAATATTATAATATTCTCCATGTGTCTTCATATCGTGGATAAAGCTCATGGTCCCAAAATGTCTTAATCTGGACCTGGGTACGTGTACTATTGAATATTTGTATAACATAGTATTATTCGATGCGCGTAACAGATTTTAACTACATTTCATTATTTCGATTAATTATTTTCATCGCGTTTGATCGATATTTATTATGTTATTATTAAATGTATACAGTGTAATAGTGTATCATATACAATTAACCACACTCATTTATGATATATATTTATAGTATCGGAGTACATAAATGTTTCGGATTGTTTTTTTTCCATGCGAATGGCGTCAAAACATAATTATCTTTTTAGATTGTGGATTTTTTTTTGTTTTAAATTATACGATTGCCATTAATTATCACGACATTGATTCAATAACTCATATAATACAAATATGATGTATATGGTGACTTTAATAATTAATATACTACTTTTTTTTTATATTCGTGCCGTTTGCGTAAATTGTTTTCATATAATATTTATTTCTTAGTAAATAAAAAAATTGTTTTTTTTTTATATTTCACTCTAAAATGTCTGCAATATATGATTTTTAACTCGAAGTCTTGAACATTTAATTGGGTACCTAACTTAGTCTCTATGGGTCTACGTCAGTGACTATTTTTTTTTTATCACTATTTATGATTTATATCGCTTGCAATATTGATTGCATATTTTATGAGCTAAAGATAGATTATAATGCCATTATATACATTTTAGAAAAAATAGAATCGTATGTTGATATTAACTTGCTTGTATAAAAACATATCAACACTCTGTAAAAAATAAAATAAACGTCTATAATGTTAAGTATGAATTTATATGTTCAAATACAATTTCTTTAATTATTATAATTGACTAATAAAATATAAGACCAAGCAGGGTTTTGGTTTTTTATTTAGTTGTTATTGGTATTTCTTTGTAAGCGAACACCGACCATTTTATATCTCAACCACGTGTATCGAAAACTAATTTTTAGTATATATTACATATTGATATGCAATGATAATTATAACTAAGCAAATTTTGGAAATCCCTAAACATGACAAGCATTTTCAAACTATCTATGTCCTATTTTATATATAGGTGAGTGTGAGTGCAGACTTGGTACCTATTCAATACATTCAATTTTAACATCACCTTTATGCAAATATGATAAATACATTATTATACAATTTTAAAATTATATAGTACTTCTATTATTTAATATTAATCACAAAAATGTACCTATACATTATTCTACAGTTGCACTGGCACAAATGGTTCATATACAAACACACACACACACATAATAAAGTATGAGGTGATTTTTAAAGCATGCTCACCATTCAAATTCTGATTTTTAGAATTTTTAACTTTACCTAAGTACATATTTTCAAATTCTTGATACGAGTAATGCATGTGGGGATGCAAACTTATATTTTTAAAATCAGAACTTCCTCTTTTTTACAGAAAAAAACCTTGAAAATAATGATGTACCTATCTTAATCAACATTTTGATAAGTACTTTCTGAGTTATTAAAATGTTTATACCAAAGATAATAATCCTTAAAAATGGTCTTACCAAAATACAAACTATATAGGTATATGTAATAAATTAAATGTAGAATATGTTATACTTGTGCATTTTTACAAATTATTTATATTGGTTAGTCAATACCAACTAACATTTTCACATCATCAAAGCCTTCATAATATCTACTTAACTCATTGGACATTACCGTAGACTTACTATCGTTAATACACAAAGTTAATAATTATATAACTCAAAAACTACTAGTTCGAATTTTTTAATTTAGATACATCAACATTTTAAGCAAAAATATATTCTGAAAATCCAAAATTCCGAAATCTGAATGATTAAAAGTAAAAAAATAAGGATTCTTATATGAGGAAAACAATAGTTTCTTAAAGTGTATTTAAAATTTCCAAAAATCAGAAAATTTGTATAAATACATAATTTAAACAAACAAATAGGGTGAGATGTTGAAGATTCTTAAAAAGCGTCTTGTGTACACACACACACACTCACACACATATAAATATGCATGGTGTAACAAAAAAATACGACTAATTGAATAACTTGTGTTCCAATCAATATATTTTTATTTCTCATATAATTAATAAACAGTTTTTACTGCACGTATTAATTACGTATTATTATCAAATAACTATTTGAAATGAAAAATATTGATTAGAACTCAGGTTATTTATTTGTCATATCTTTCTGTTAAGCCCTTTATATTTTATGTATATATATAACTATATAAGCGCACATATTACAAATATAATGTAATTTAAGTTCACTGTGCACATCATGTTGACAAGAGTAAATGTTATTTAGTTGTACTTTAGTATTTAAAGGAAAGACTTGTATCAATGTACACATACCTACAATATGTTATTATGTTTGTAACAACCTGATATTATGTTTAATATTGTCTTAATAATAGTGAATTTGCCGTTTTCATATCCTTTCATACGAGGTCAACGCAAAATATATTATACCTACAGTATGAGAATATAATATTATTTGCTCTCGACATCATCCACTTGTTTTCGTCTACCTTTTCCATTTATATAATAAGTTGATAATGTTAAATTTACCCACTCAAAACTCTTGAGTTCAAACTACAAATAGGATATCCGGATTCAGGACATAGTTGTATAAATCATTCAACGAAATTGTTGAAGCAAAACCATATTTTCAATTATTGCTAATAATTGATGAATTAAATTGATCACATCTAGGTACAAGTTAGTTTTGTTGAACACGATTTTGTCAAAAAAATCTGGTTATGGCTATAAGATACATTTCCTTATACTCATCAACTCATCCAAATCCTACGAGGTTATACATTTTTTTTTAGATTATAATTATGTAAATATGTGTAAAGTTAAGTGCTTACCTAGTATTATGCAGAATCGGGAATTTTGATTATATTTTAGTATGGTAATAGTAGTGAATAGTCATAAATACCTTTAATGACAATACTTAAAATTGTTTCATAAATATACTAAAATAATAATAACTCATAATCATCTCATATTATAGATGTTTTAAATAAAAAATTATGTAATGACTATAATGGTGTAGGAGAGCAGTATATTTTTAATATTATTTTGAGGCTTCTATGTTACATGTAATTCATGAATAAATACTGATTAAAAATTACGCGATATTTTATACATTACCGCTCACCCAACCGGTTAAAACATTTTAGATCTTCACAAAATACCAGTGATTGTGTAGGTACACTACTTAAGTTTCAAAAATACATTATAATAAGCAATAGCTAATAGTATACAATAAATTATAGCCACCACCATTCAAAATTGTTCGTCACTTTCTAGTTTCTCCCATATAAGCGTTTTTAGACCTTTAAGTTAGTATATGTTCGTTTAACTTATAAACCTTGAATGATTATTGCGTGGGAATATAAAATTATAAATTTTTAATTTGTTTTTACCTTTATATATATTTATTGGTCTTTATATAAGTAAACATTTATATTTATATTAGTATATTATAATTATTACTACAAAAAAATATATTGTCAAAGGAAAATATATTATTTTGTTATTAACTTGTCAATTGGTTATAAAACATTAGATATTGATTAATTTTTATTATTCATCACTTAAATAAATTATGTTATTATTACTAAATTTTCTAGATTTTATATAATAATACAATTAAATGATAGTTAATTTTCAAGATTTTGTAAGATTTTAAACTTCAAACGTTTATAAAAAAATTGTGCTTAGGTACTTATACGTATTTGTTACATTTTTCAATCTAATAAATACAAAATATTACAACTCATGTTACGAATTTTCAAGTTTTGTTACCAAATCTTAATATTTTAATCAAAATTTATAGAAAACAAAATTTAAAAATCAAAAACTATTATTATGACTATATTTAGCACAAAAACTCAAAATATTTTGGAAATTACATGAATTTGAGTAAAAATTCCAGCGTTTCAAAATTTTTTTTTCGTTCTTCTGAATAAAAAAAAAACTTTGAATTTTTACTTTTGTTTTTTTAAAGAATCAACAAAATCCAATTTTCTTTCACAAACTATACTAAAAGTTGAGGATTGAATCATTTTGATCCTAAAGTTGCTAATCTGCTCCTAAAGTTGAAGTCTAACAAAAAATCAAAACAAACAAATTGTTGAATAATAGTGAACATAAACTTTAAAAATAGGTTATGACAACCGAGTAACAATGATAGCATATATTATATTCGAGTGATGAATAATAAAAAACATCAATAACAGGACTTATAAGCAATAATTGCTAAATTAAAAACAAAATTAATAAATTTTAAAAGAACACCTGAACATTACATAGTTTACTCACCTCAAAAAATTGAAACAATGTGAAAACCGATATCTAAATCAAAGAATGTCAACTGATCGATTAGCCTTCTGATGAATCCTGATTCTTTAATCTATTCTTTAATCAGTAATATGTGTATAAAAAAATAAAAAATGAAATAAAGTCAACATTTAAATAATCACTCTTCTCGTCATTAAAATATTAGCAAGCATGAGGTCGAATTCACAATTCGGTAAAAAAAAGTATAGTGTGGCATGATATATAGTATAAAATTCCATATTCATTACCACAAATAAAAAATACAATTTTCGACAATTATTCAGTTATCAGTTATAAAACAAAAAAAAGCACTACTCGGAAAATATAAAAACCTTTAATTATCTATAACTTCAAAGTTTTATTTCAATAAAATGTTTTTCAAGTTTTAGACACAGATATAATTGTATTTCAGTTGACGGTAAAATATATTTACCAATTTAATATTTTCTGGTCATAAATTTATAATTTATCATCACTAGAAATAAGGAGTGATTGCAGTCCTCACAACCAACCAGTCAAAATTTCTCCTGTGACTTTTGATTTACCGCCTGGTTTCTTTGGACTCGCTGACCGTTTTGGAGATTCTGGTTTCAAGTGTTTGACACCTTTATCTTTTTCTTCTGATTTATCAGCGTCTTTTGATGTACCAGAGTCTTTTGATTTATCTGCGTCTTTCGATTTATCCTCATCTTTTGATTTATCCGCGTCTTTTGACGTATCCATGTCGGTTGCTTTATCTGCATCCTTTGCTTTACCGGCGTCCTCTGTACTAGCTGTGTCTTTTTTCTTGGATTCTTCGTGCTTTTTTTCTGTCTCTTTTGGACTTTTGTCTCCCGAACCAGACGCAGACGGTTGAGATTTACCGTCGGCGTCCTTTACCACTTCTCCGGACGTGCCCCGTTCCGGTCCTTTTTTCAACACTCCGGGGGTAACCTTAACGGCGTCACCCCCGACAGACGCCGGTGCGCTGTCTTTGAGTTCCGCAGCCTTTGTTTTCTGGATCGATCTTGCTTGCTGTTGACTTGCGTCGGCTGACTTGGTCGACCCGGAATCGGTGGGCTGTTTGTCGGCGCTGGTCGACGGGTAGGGCAACGCACCGGCAACAGGTGATTGCCTCGCACTCTTCGGTCTCGGCCGGGCGATCGAACTCTTTTTCGTTTCGTCCACAACGTCCACCGTGGGCGCGTTTTCGAACACCTCGTCCTGTCCCATCGTGTTCTCCTCGTACTCCTGCTTGATCTTCGGTATCTTGAACTTGGCGTACGCTACACGGGCCGCCGGTGCGATTTCGGCCAGCAGCGGATTGTACTCGACCAGGCGCTCGGCGTCCATCGACATCAGGCTGTCCTTCTGGTGGTCCAGGATGTACCGGCGCACGCTCTGCCGGTGTCGCCGTTCCGTGCCCTCGGCCGTGCTGCCGATTGGGTCCCTGGCCAGACTCTTCTGCCTCACCACCGCGTTCCAGTCCTTCTTCTTGCTGCCCTGGCTGGTTCGCCGGCCGATGGCCTTTGCGATCTTGCTGAACACGTCCTTTGGCCCCTTTTCGTTGGACGCCATCGCGTCTTGTATCAGTCCCTCCACCAAGCCGATCTGGAAGTCTTTGAGCAGTCGACGTTCCATCACCCGACCTTTCTTTCCTTGGGCTGTAATGCAAAAAAATTAAATTCGAGTACATCATTATTATATGGGTGTAGGTTAAGTTAATGTAATTAATATAAACACTTATACATATACTAAAAACGTACACAATCCAGATGCACATTTCCCAGGGCTGGACAAAAAAATATGTGATGAACCTACTATTTTCAAACATAGCCTGGCCTTCAGAATAAAAGGTAATTGAAACAAACGTGTCTAACGTTTGAAAGTTTCAACTTAGATAGGTACTACATATTATAAAAAAAAATAATGTATGTTAAAATTAAAATAATAACTAATAAGAATCAATATAATAATATAATATATTGTAATATACCACGTATACCACTTATACCTAATGATTAGAGTGAGTAAATATTGTAAACGCATTTGTCTCAACATAAAAAGGTTTTTGGGCTGGGTACATGGTTTTTGTTTCTCACCGATTTTTGTAAAGTTTTCGATGTCATGGTTACTTATTAACAAAATCTTAATTATGATTCATGGATTTTCTATGTAGAGGAAGAATATCGAGTAGCGTACTATAGGTTTTCTCTATTGGTTTAATATGAAGTTCCGTGAACTACGTATAAACGTACTACTTATTATACACTTAGTATCTGTAGGTAAAATAGTATACCTATCCTAAATTGTATTTTTTGTTTTTTAACCTTACCATTTATTAATTATATTATTAATGATTATTTTTCCATTAATTTGATATAAATTTTATATATTTTATTATTAATTCTCGTGATATTTTTTTTATTTTTCAAGTGTAAACGGTAAATCTATAAATTATAAATACATGTTTTGAAATTAGAATTTTAATTAATAATTTTAATAGTTTCTGCTGTATTTTGGAAGATACGTCAAATAATAATTATTAGCTTCTTTTTAAAAATTTTTTTGAAGTTACCATATCTGAACTTATCTTATAAATTATAATATATACATTTTAATAATGACTCATACAAAGGAGTACCTAGTAATATTATTCAACATTAAATTATTCACGTGTATTATTAATAATTTCACAAATTTATAAATGACTAAAGTTTTTATAGTAATAAAGTATAGTAAATATAATTCATTTGATATTATTGATATTGGTCACCACAAGAATACATTTTATGGACGGACGGACTAGGATTTCGTAGTTATTTGAAGTTGTTCAAACATTTAAACAACAAAAATTATCGATGCAGAAGATACTCGTATTCATATAATATAGTAGGTACCTTTTCACCCTAACTTGTATTTTAATCGTTTTTAGGTCAGAATTAAATATTTCTAAGTTATAATTGTTTTTGTAAATAAACGATTTATTCTTACCGACATTAGCATCGTGTTCTTTTTTGGGTGTCTTATATCCGTTTTGCTTGAATATATCTATCATCTCGAACTTCATGGACGATATGTCTTGTCGTATTTCCATCACGTCGTCTTCAGTAATTCCAAATTCTTCGCTCTTGCGTTGTTCCGCGGTCACATAGCGTCTCACCAATAACCGCATAACAATATCGTGCCGGGCTGACGCTTTTTCCCTGGACTTAAACTGCAATCGAATACAATCAAATCACTATTAGTAGGTAATGCAACAAAATTTAGTTTGAAAATCATTACAATCATTGACCCGGATGTCTGCTTTGTCTTATCGAGGCCTATCATGCGTTTGACATTTTTCAGCGAAGGAAACAAATTGAAAGGAGCCGGCACGGTATCTCCGTCCTCAAAATACGAAATCCACAACGAACTACGAGCAAACTTCCATTCCATGTCGGACCGTTCCTTCAAGATAAAAGAAAATAATATTTATGTGAGTGCTAGTCGATTGAATTCCGACACTTACCGAAATTATCTGATACGAATTGGACATCATAGCGATAAGCATGTTTAGCAAAACGATTATGTTGATTACCGAGTACGATCCAAACAGCAGTAGACCCCAAAATCTTGTGAAGCTTTTAATTCCGGTTAGGTCAAACGCTGTCAAATCGACAAGTCCAAAACCAGCCCAAAATAGAGACTGAGATGTTTCGAATATACTGTGGAAAGCGACAGAGTTTCAACATTGGGTGACGTTATAAATGTATATCAGCACACGAAAAATATCTATTTAACATTTGTGCACATACGGCGTGCTATCAAGTTTTATTTACGCATTTATAATAGACATATATTTGTCTGTTTATATAACGAGAACATTTAGCTAATGTCCCCGTTATAGACGCAATGGGATATGGTATTTTGGTTTGTTATTATAACATATTTATAATCGTTAATCAATTCAAGTAAGTATTCTAGTGATATTCAATTTATATTTTTATACATATATAGA
The DNA here is from genome assembly GCA_008528875.1 of Aulacorthum solani. Classification (NCBI taxonomy): domain Eukaryota; kingdom Metazoa; phylum Arthropoda; class Insecta; order Hemiptera; family Aphididae; genus Aulacorthum; species Aulacorthum solani. The sequence continues at coordinate 1,586 of PVMI01059937.1, read as the reverse complement.
TAGGATACCAGCAATTACCAGCAACTTGTGTGTGAATAATGTGCATTATACATAGGTAATATTAAATATGCTACAGATTTTTTTACCAATTTGATTGAATCAATAAAATAATATATCACACAAAATATGTGCAAACGTGAAATTTGACATCACTCATTTTTATAAAATTCCAAAAAAACATAACAGAGTAACCTAAACAATTGTTTCTTTCCCTATTTCTATAGTAAAAACATTTTATTTTACAATAAGCGTATGTGATGATGGTGAGATGGCTTGAGTGACATGATGTATGGAGCCACCCATTGGAGCACTTAAGGGTATGAATTTATTTTAATTTAGTATGTTAGTGAAAGAATGAGACTGAGTGCAAGAGAGGGGAGGGAAGGGATACATAATTTTAGTTTGGTAGGTCTCGACACTATAGGTTCGTTTAAGATGCCTTCTGGGGTCACCAGGAATAGTGTTGGTAGACAGTTCAGAAATTAAGGGATTGCGGTAGTTGTCTAGTTTGGAATGTATACATTTGTAAAAGATTTTTGCAACGTTATGTACAGTTGGAATGGCTAGATCTCAATGTAGAGTGTCGTTAGGTATATAGTATNNTGGGGCTTTAGTTATTTTGCGGAGGCATTTTGATTGGAATACTTGGATCTCAATTATAATAATAAATGATAATTGATACCTTAACGGCTAATACTAATATAATATTATGTATTATTATATTCGTATATACAAATATAATATTATGTTAGCCCTATAGGCTACATATTATAAATTAAAATAATACTAAGTGTACCTACTAAGGATTTAATAAATTTAAAATTTTTATTTTATTTGAATTCAAATAGGAATATTATATGAAGGTTTTAATTTTTAACTCGTAGATTATTATAATAGGGACTGTGGTTATAACTATATCTAATTAATAATTTTATAATATTAAATAAACATGCATTAATAAATTATTGATATAAGTAATTCATAAGTTTTGAAACTTTTTGAAGTATGTATATATGAATTTTGTGTAATTTGTTAATTTGTATAATATACAAGCCACAAGGTATGTAAGAAATATTTGAATAACATTTTCCACTTAACACTTAACTAAGTAGAGATGTTTACTGTATTCCTACTCTAGTTTTAAATTAAAATGATTTTTTATTATTTTTCAATAAATAAAATGTTTCATGAAATTTTAGAATCCTAGTAGGCAGTAAGAAAATTTGCAGATTTAAGTTGGTTGATATCTTTAGACATTGGGGTATATAATATACATCAATTTATATGCGAGTGCTAAACAAATAGTGTAGGGTACAAACTTGGCAAATCGCCTCCACGTCGAACAGGCCTTTTCTTCTCTCTCGAAATCAGCAATATCACTGTTGTCGTGGTAACATTTTTTCGACTCCAAGTCAGCGTAATACCAAAGCAGCTGATTTAAACCTAACATGAACGAAGTAAAAAAAAAAAAAACAGAGTATCAGCTCTCTTCGTGGATAATTGATTAAACTATAATACTATTACAGTCTTTATAAAATAATACAATTATTAAGATGATGTTAGCGTACTATTTGATTTCTCTCTCT
>PVMI01059931.1:0-11151 GCA_008528875.1 Aulacorthum solani | reverse complement strand
AAAAAAAATAGTCCCTACCAAATCGTATAATATAATAGTTGAATAGTATGAACTATTTTTTATCAACAATATCACATATAGATAGGTACTAAATTATATCAGTTATAAGTAGGTAGGTAAATCAATATCTTATAACATTATATATTTCTATCATAAATTAATATTATAAACTTACGATTCACTAGTCTGAGTACCATACAATTGTATAATTAACTTTGGGTTAGAATTAATATGATATAATGATTAAAAATTGCATTATGTAGGTTTACCTGTTATAAAGTTCTAAGTTTCAACGAACTTAAATTACATAAAAAATAACTAAAACCGTTACAGGAAAAATAGTTAATTTTCGTTTAGGTACCCATTTATTATCTATAATTCATCAGAGGTAGGTATATAAAAAAATCTGTACCAGTTTCAGATATTTTTTAATTTGAATAAGAAAAACAATTATGACTTATGAGAAAACTTGGATCTATTACATTTTCAAAATTTATTTTCAGCTATTAGAAAAAAAAAATAAATTGAAAATTTCATGTGGCTAAGGCTGTATACATAATACCTAGCTTACAACTAGTTTAAATAAAATTATAATCTTATTATGTATACTAAAGATAGCATACTATAAAAAAAAAATACCTATAATGGAATATTGCAAGCTTCTAAGATTAATATATTTTTTTAAATTATATCAAAGTAATTCAAATTGTTATTTTTGATATAAATAACCAATTACCTAGGGATATTCAAATTCGATCTTCAATGTTTCAAACACTAATAAAAAATAAATGTAGTTTGTGGTTAACTTTAATTTTAAATTCTAGTAAATGCAATAACATTTTTAAGTCTTAGTTGTTGCATATTGATACAATTTTTACCAACAAAATAATTTGTAAAAAATTGCATTAAACATTGAACTGTAAACAAATAACAATGATTAAAAAAAGTTGTGACTGTGATATTCGTAAGTTGGTATTGTGGCAAGAACTACTTATGAGTTATGACTTATTATCGCTTATAAAGTTATGAGGAATCTCATATGAATTGTTTAAGATGTTCGACTTAGAAATAAGTGTACCAACATGGGTATCTAGTTAAAAAAAAGTTAACAATTGCAAATGTCTATAAATAGCTCAAAAAGAGCAGAAATATTTTGAATATTACTTCACCATTAAAATTATCATTTTTTTAATATTTACTTATTTTAAGCTATTTATACCACAAATCTATCCGGTTATACACACCGTTCTACAATACGTCGATACGTTATACTGACTTACAATTTACAAGAACAAATAATATATCACTTATTCACTTTAAAACAATTATTATTTATTATTGTATGATATCCGATAATGTTCTTGACAAAAATTAGTTCATCTACCATATTACTCTTACAAAAAAATAAATTACTAAGTTACAAACCTATATAAATGATGAAATACTTATCCTCATAAACAGCGCAGAATAGATTAAATAGAAATGGAATTAGAGGCTGATAGCGCCTGGCACAGTTCAGCTCATCACTTTAATTGTACCTATCGATAGCTTATCATGAATTAAATTTTAAGATTTGATATGTCCATTAGACATCATAGTGACGACTGATAAGGTCTGAAACTTCCTTCACTTTCACAAGTATTGGTAATTTTTAATATGACCCCTACCCAATTCAAGTACCAACTAGCTCCATTTTGCTATTAGAAATCACTCCCAGAGCTTAAGATTGAAACATTCTTATATTGTACATTTGTACTGCTCTCAAAGGCCTTAGGTATGATACACACTCAAACAAAAAATTTAAAACCAATGCATTTAAAGCTACGCTTAGAATCTAAAATCATTTTGAGTTTTAGTAAGTAAATTTCGTAAAACTTAACATAATATTATTTTATGTTTATCTTAGCCAAGGTGTTAAAAATACTCTCAGGGATTCAAACTTCCAAGTCCTATGTTCCTCTACTTTCTATTATGATTTTGTCAGTATTACATGTATTATGGTATGAAAAAAAATTATTATTTTGAGCTTCACACTTATTAAAAAAATTGTTTCAATGTATTTTCAAAATGTTTAAATTGCTTAAGGACAATTTATGGGGACACCCTGTAGTTAGTTGTATTACATTTTTACCAGAAAAAACCTACATCACCGTAAAACTGATTAATTCTATGTTCAAGTTCAGGATATAAAGGTATGATAGCTGCAAAAATTGTACCTTGCCAAACACATTACAATTAGAAAGATAAATATATTTTTTTTTTTATATATTTATTCAATATTTTGTACAAAATAATAAATAACAATAAAAATAAAAAATAGGATTCTTCCACGCATGAAACAATATTATTACAATTTTTTAAATAAAATCCTAATTATTATGAACTGTATTTATGTATAAAATATTATGATACTTAGTACATATTAAATATACTAATTTACAGGCCTAGATAAAATATTCTAAATTTGAGAACAAATATTAAATCATTATTAATTAATTTATATGTATAAATATAATATTGCTTACTTTTTATTGTTTAAGCTAATATGCATAATGATACTGATTGGGAATCAATTTACAAATATACACATCAAAAGGATAGTTAGGCAGTTTTAGCATATTATGACAATTTTGTTCAGTACATATTACAAATTATAATTATAATATTAAAACAATTGTGAATAATTCAGAATTTTATTAGGCCAGTCCTCTCAAAGAGTAGTTATTTATTAAAATGGACATCTTAGTTTAAATATTGATGTTCACTTTTACATTTAACAAGTAATGTACTCAATTTGTACGTTTGGAATTTCTGTAAGTCCTAAGCTTCTTTTAAATTGAATAATGATATAATAAGTATAATATTGTGTTATACTTCGGTATCATTGTTTAAAATTTGATGTGAGCCAAGCAAGGCCTTCATGTAATCCATCTCCTGTGGTAGCACACGATGGTTGAACATACCAATTTCTATCTCGTATTCTTGTTAGTCCAAGTTTTTCTTGTATTTCGTGTGGTTTCATTGCTAAGTAATAATGCATTAAATCAGGATGAATTTAAAATTTAAAATTAATTCAATACATACCATTGGTCAGGTCTTGTTTGTTGGCAAATATTAAAATTATTGCATCTCTCATCTCTCTATCATTTATTATCCGATGTAACTCTTGCTTAGCTTCATCTATACGATCACGATCTGCACAATCCACTACAAAGATCAAACCTTGTGTGCCTGTATAGTAGTGTCGCCATAGTGGACGTATTTTATCTTGACCTCCGACGTCCTATGAAAAAGTAAATATACCATTTATTAGTTATTTCATTTCATATTTGTATTTATATACAACTAATGACATAATAACTTACCCAAACATTAATTTTCACGTTTTTGTAAATTACTGTTTCTACATTGAAGCCAACTGTTGGTATTGTAGTTACAGATTGACCTAATTTCAATTTGTACAATATAGCTAATATATTTTAATAGGAAAAATGTCTATTTTCAAGTTATTTAAAATTTATTAACAAAATGAAAATTGAACAATAAAGTAATCATTAAACCATTAGTTCTCCAGACAGACACACGTTTTGTAGCAACAGTTTTAGACCAAAATATAATATGGAGCCCTTAAACTTATGGTAAATATCTGGCTTTATTTTTGATTGAAGTATCACTCTTAAATAATATTCTATTGATAAGTGTGTTAATAATAATGAGTTATTTAAATTGAAATTAAATTAAAATTCTGATGAGTATTCTGATTAGCTTATGCATTTTAATTGCTTTTATATTATAATCATATACATATTCAGTTAAATTTAAATTATAAAAAAAATAAAATAGTTAACATTATTCAATATGAATTGTAAATTAAGTATTATGGTAAGTCTTACGAACGTGTTTCAACATTTAAAACGTGGATAAATGTAACAAAATAATGTGTTTAGTTGAAGCTACTGAGTAAATTCTAACATAATATTACAATGAATAACCTTAATTAGTTAAGAAGAATGTCTTAAGGTATGTAACTTAAAATTAGAAAAAATAGATTGTTTTTAACATAATTTCATTTTGGCAACTGTCCATTATTGAAAAGGAACTATACTAGGCATTACAATTGTAGAATATATCTTGTAAGAAGCTAATAATATATGACTTAAATTTTCAATTATTAAATGAACATAAAACATTTATTTATTAACTATGAATCTTGTTTTTTTTTAAAAAAGGATACTTGTTTTTCCAGCTGCATCCAAACCAAGCATAAGTATTCTCATCTCTTTGTTACCAAAAATTTTGGAAAGCAGCTTTCCCATAGTGATGGATTATCTGAAAATGAAAACAAAAATAATATACCATCAATTATTATAAATTTAATTATTTATAATTAAACCAATGACTAAAAGTGTAAATAGATTTTAAAAGGTGATTGATATTAATATCAGGCGTGGTTCCAAAGCAACACTAAGGTACAAAGGCACTAAGGTCATTGAAGAAATGAAGGTTTAAATAATAAAATACTTAAATTATATAATTTTAAATAATTGCAAGTTGTAACAGTTGCTATAGTAATTTACCTTTTTTAAAATTGTAAATGCTTTATTAGTATTTTACAAAACTAGTCCATTGTAGATAAACATTTTACCGCATTTTACATTGATTGCCTATGCCAAAAGGAGTTTCCATTAGTTAGTTAAAACGAAACTATGGTCAAGAAATTTGTCAATACAGCAAGGCAAGGGAGAATGTAAAATTCAAGGAGTTTTTCTATCATATCAGCTACTTCTCAATTAAAAAAAAAAAGATGCCTTAAAGGCTTAAACAATCAATAATAAACTTATGGATTTATTAATGGGGAAATGTATGAAAATCTGTTAGTCAGCACAACTGATACTATTGTTAATCACAACACCATTCATATTTTTTCATTTTGTTTAAATGTTAGTCTCTTTATCACTCAGAAGCTTCTGTACAAGTGAAAACCATGGTTTCTGTCTCTGTTATGGTGGCTAAATACTAAATAGTGTATGTTTAGCGAAGATAGGAAATACATGTTTAATATCTTAAACCCAAATTATTATTATAAATTAACAATAAAAATCTAAGCAGAGCTCAATATTGTAAAGCACGGGGAGTAACACCTATACTCCCATGTATTTACTTAGAAAGATATTTACTAAATAAAAGCATACATTAGGTATATCAAAGTTAAAATATATATTTATTCTTGAATAATTTGTTATTAGTTATAAGTAATCAACTGTTTTATTTTTAAACATCTATTTTTTATTCGCATTGGTATGTACATTGTTCCCAAATCACGATAATATAATAAAACAAAACAAAAATATAGGTTATCAACACAATTTTTTTTAACTTTATTTTTCTTATGCGATAATATAATATATGTTGGCAGCAAATTTTACATATTTACCGGTCCTAAATACCAATAAGAATATACCCAATTGAGCTAATGTTTAATATGTTTGTAAAAATGCAAAAACAATAAAAATTTATATGAACAGAGACAGTTCAAGTGATATATTTTAGTGGCTCATAATTATTTTAAGTAGAAATGTTATTTAGTTGTAAGACAGTTAACTACCTAGTAAACATTTGTTGATAAAAATAAAAATATGTTTCATTTAATGTAAAATATATTTTAATAGACATTTAAAAGGTATGTAAAAATTTGTGTTTCATTGCAAACCTTAGTTTTTTAGTGAACAATAGGTAGGTAACTATTAAATTGTTATTGATCATAAAACTAATTGGACAATATTTAACAGCATTTTGATAATAATTCAACATTTAAAAACAAATGTAGACAGCCTTGAACGATTACTAATGTATTTAGGACATACAAATCATTCTAAAATGCATAGCGCTAAAAGTATATTTTATTATCTTGCCTACAAAATGTAAAAGTTTTTATGATAAGTGTCCAAGGACCGAAACCCAACGAGATTGTACAAAAAATTAAAAGTAAAAGGAAACATTTACTTCTTAGAGGAAAAATTTCACACGATAAACGCTCAGCAACTAGTGGTCAAAATCGTAAAAAAGGCCAAAGTAAGGACACGCACCCAACAGACATACAAATATGTAATAATATATCCTCAGTAGTAGCGGACAGTAGTGTTAAGATGTGCACGTTGTACAGGCACAATGTTTTACGTACCAGTGAACATTTACAACGGACCGGTGACGGCGGGCAGCGAATGTTCAGGCCAAATCTTGATGTGCGGGCTCGATTACAGTCGCGTTACGGTTTTCGGTCATTTCGCTCAGCGTCACAGCAGTGGCACGACGACGGCAGCGGCGATATTTGGTTTTTAATTTCACGTTACCGTCGCATACGTCAGAGATTTCAATACCTCACAGACGGACACCCGTGTTCGGTATCAAACGCCAGTGGACGATATCGCGCGATATCGTATCGGGTACCGCACGATATACGATATTGTAATGCGCGATAACGGGATCAACGGGTTTGTGGCTCAAACGTCGTCGTCCGGCAATAATAGCGCATTTACCGCAGTCGGAGGCGGTGGCGGCGGACTATGATCGACGGGAGCGGAGAAATGATTAATCTAATAACAAATAAGTCGTGAACGGGAGCAACAAAAACACGGTGACGAGTCCGAAACAACGGCGAGCCCGACGACGGGTGATAAGTTGGAAAAACGAAACGCGTTCTTTTATGTTTATAATATTTATATTGGTTATTTTTTTTCCCTTTTTTTTTTTCTATCACTATTCAGTGTTCATAGTGAATTTGTGATATTGCACATTGTATCCGTGTGTTACCGGAGCGAAAGACTGCTGCGGCGGCGGATGTTCAGTGCGCCGTGCGGCGTGCGCGCGAGTGGGGTGTACACAACGGTGGGACCGGCGTGGAGGGGAACGTATTCGAGCGATAACGAACAAAAACTAACGCTGCGATGGACGTATAGGCACGTCGTTGTCGTCGTCGTCACCGCGGCCCGCGAACGCGCAACGGCCACTCCGACATTGTACGACTATATAGGACACCGACCGTAGATAATGGAACAAAAATAACATGATTATAGCGTGATACGCGAGCGCTCTGTATATAAGACGAATAATAATATTATTACACGACGGATTTAAATTTAAATTTATTGTTTATTAATTATTATTACGATTATTAGTTATTACCGTACAGACTATATTTAGTGCCCGCGACTATACAGAGTGTAGTAGTGTACACAGCTGATGTTGCTGCATTGGCTTTCGGCAATCCACGGCAACTGACAAAACAGATGTATTTTATAAATACAAATTAATAATATAATTTTCATTTACCTATATTTATTTTGTCTTGTAGCAAATCGTAATCGACAAGTTGGCTGTCGGCATACGTCATGTTGTATTTATTTAACAAAGTTGTAACAACACAGACAAAAAAAAAATTATAATCACACGTCATGCTATTTTTGTTATTTTAAATTTTTAACTACTCATAAGTCATAAATCATAACACCAGATCAGACTGATCGTGTTGTCGAATGTTGATTATATTATTATTTTGCTATGATTTTCCATTATACAGCAAATTATGCATGATTACTTATTTGAGTTATTATGATTATTGTCGCGCTATCGCATGGTTGGGAAATGTTTATAATATTAATTATCATCATTATTGTATAGTTATTTTTATGATTATTAGTTTACATGGGCCGGTGGAAAGGAAAATGGCGCCCTGGGAAAATAAATGATTATTACCTTTACGTCCTATGCATTCATAGTAGAATTACCAAAATTCCAAAACGCATAGTGAAGAACTTTATCTGCAACGTAGCATTTTTATATTTGGATACTATAAATACAATTGGAGTTATTAGTTTCAGAATATTATGTTTTTTCATTTAATTATTAAAAATTATTTGTTAGTGTTATCAAAAAAATTAAAACTTTACGTCACAGATAAAGTTCTTCCCTATGCGTTGACGCGTTGTGGAATTTTGGTAATTCTGATATGAATACAATCTACACTACAGAGTGTTTCCACTCAAAAACAATTGATGGTAATATGTTGTTCATTTGTGAAACCATAGAACAATAGTAACTAGTAAGACGGAATTTACACATGCGGGTATCACGTCCTCGAACTCAGATATTATGTTTTTATTAATTTTGAAATATTTGCACGGCTGTTATTTGTTAAAAGCGTCGGAGCCAGTGCGTTTTTTAGTACGAAAATGTGTCTTATAGGAAAAGCTCTCACGTCTTGTAGAATAGTCGGATTTCGTTAATTTTTTTTATTTAAAAGAAGAGAACATTTTGCGGGTCTGATTAAAGCCTGATTTTCAAAATTATAACTGTAGAAGCTAAAATATGCACTCGAATTCTGCTCAATATTTGTTTTTTTTCAAACGTATTTTTTTAGCACTTTTTAAAGTAAAATGAAAATTTCGGCTTTTACTATTAATTAAATGTATAATTTGTGGAAACCAATTACATAAAAACTGTATAGCAAAAAATTATGTAAATGAGGAAGTATTGTACCTACCTTCCCCGCGCCCACGAGTATGTGATAAATCTTAGGTACCTAAAGCCCTAACCGAACTAAAATCCTAAGTACGCTATACTGTCTACGGTGACCCACTCAACACCAACTATACAGTATACATCAAAGGCCACAGCAGCTACAGTACCCACTGTCTCATATTTGTATTTATGTTTGCTATAGCTAATCCGTTACCGTAAATGAACCTTTGCCTACTGCTTTACTATAGTTGAAACTTGTTGAATATTAAAAAAAAAAAAATAATAAAAATACGTGTGATTGGCGGTTAACCACCTCAACCCCCTTCGGTTAACTGGCACTCCGTAGACCTTAATATATGTTTAACTGTAAAGCACAGTCGCACAGAATATATATGCTGTAGAAGTGTGTGCAATGTGTATATTATGCTGACTTCACGCGGATATGACAACGTTAAAATAAGTGAGCAGTTTTTTTAGGAGAAAGATTTTTCAGGCGTCAACGGAAGAGTCATTTTTATTTCACTAAATTTCTGTTGGTATCGAATTTATTAGATATAATTAATAATTATGCATCATGCGGAACTCGGCACAATACCCGAGACGGCGAGACCTGCATGTATTTGTTGTCGGATGATGGTTATTAGTCTCAATAGTCATTACTCATTAATTAATATTACATGGAATACATGAACTACGAACATGAACATTAGAGGAAGGACATGGTCAACAGGAGTGAAAAAAATATGGTGCGAAATCTGAATTTATCGCATCCACCATTATGCGCTCCGGAAATCCATACTGTATAGCGCATGGCCTTATCTAGCGTGTCAATTTTATTTGTGGAGGGGGAGGGGTCGAATCGAGTGTTCGAGTAGGTAATCAATAACTAAAATGATATTAATAAAAATTATTATAATAAACATTTTAAAACTTATGTGAAACTAAATGGTAAATGAAAAACTTGATAATTATTTACCAATGTAAAATAAATATGACGAATTTTTCAATATTGCAGGGGGTGAACAATGAACCTTTCTAAACGTTTTCAGAAGAGGATTATCATATAAAAATTACACAGTTGTAGTGGTGTAACTATATAAGTTGTTAGATCATTCATCAATCTGTGGGACATAGGAAATATTTATCTTTTTTTATGCTTTTTCGAAAAGCATATGCAGTATATTTAAAGATGAATCGTTACAAATGTTATATAGCTCATACAACAAAATGAAGCATGGATAGTTCATACACATTATATGGGGATGTTCATATTTCATAATTCTTTTATGATTGACATTGGGTAAATGATTTAATTTAACAATGAGGTATCATTGTATCAATTATAGGTACTGTCTAGGGTCACCGGTGGCACGCTATGGTAGAATACATTTTGAAAATTAAAATCATAAAATAAAATAATGTTGTACCAGGAGCTGGAAATCGCAGTCTATACAAATTTCTAATTCTATCAATAACATTAAATTCATCATTTAATGATTATTTAGAGGTCTCGTGTTGCTGATTGTCAAAAGTATAAAAATCAATTAATTAAGTATAATAAAAACAATTTGTGAAAGGAACACGAACACTGCTAATACTGTATAGTCTTAATTCACTAACTCTCCAAAGATGTCTGTTTTCCGTTGTTCGTTTGTATCTCTTATTTTTCCCAGAGCTAGATTGAATGTGGGAGAAAGGGCGTCTCATTGACAAAGGCCAGATTTTATCTGAAATGTTTACGAGTAATTTTGCAAAAATCGTATTTTACAGATTGTTTTTTTCATCACACATTTTTATTAAATGTATGTACATCTTTGGTATCCCGAGTAATTTTAATCCTTTATATAGTTAATTTTTGCTTTAACTGACATGTGCTTGTCTAAAGTCTATAAATAATAAATGTAGTTCTCCGTCTAATTCATAATATTGATTATCCATAACTTAACATTTGTTTTAACACAAAGATGTGGTCAGAGGTTGACTTAACTTTTCGAAAACATCATTGGAAACTTTCGATAAAATTTTGGAATGTATATTTATTTGTTCTAAGATTACCGTTGTCAGGACTTTACAAATAATTCTAACCGAGTAAAGGGATACCTTTATAGTTCTCGGTTACCGTCACGGACTTACCAGTTGTCTGGAATTCTTTCTACATTCCATACACGCTTGATCACTTTTGTTAGCTAACTTAACTTGAGTTTTTAGCATCTATGAATATTTAAATGCTCCAGGTTTGTTAAGTATTCTAATATTTCAAAATCCACAATGCCATAATATGGAATCCAGTTTCCAAATCCAGTCGTTTGCAATGATCAATCCTTAAAAAGTAAATCAAAAGGTCCATTTGAAGATTTCTTAACAAGCACTTTTTTCCGAGGTCCACATTTTGGCCCGACGCTCAACCCCCAACCTGACCCGTCCACACCAACTACTTAAAGTAGAGGCTATTTCAATATACCATAAGGTTTATCGGGCCATGGGGACGTCACTTCTCCGGTTTAAATAAGTAAGCTCTGATTTCACAATCATTTTGAGCACCTGAGCGTGAAATTAGTAGTATTAAAAAAAATTTTCTAAAATTTTTTTTATGGGCACTATAAACTCAAAACTACATTTTTTGGAAAAATCGAT
>PVMI01059927.1:0-10507 GCA_008528875.1 Aulacorthum solani | reverse complement strand
ATTTATTATTATATTGCCTTGTGCCCCAGTCTGCGGTCCTCGTGTTATTTCGTTATTAGTTTTTCGTTGTGATAATATGATATTGTTGTCATGAAGACATCAACAGGTGGTGGTGGCGGCGTTAGTGCAGGTTTATAATATATATATATATATATATAGGTATATATAGTTGGTGGTGCAGGTTCCCCGCGTGCGTTATAATAATCCTCTTATAATTGCCCAGACGTTTGGAGGTATTTTTATTTACATTTTTATTTTTATTAGTACACCTTTATTATACACATATATATATGTATACGCTGCACGTATGTATACCTACGTCTCTCGACGATCTGATTTCATTTCCACTCGTCACAGTCGTACACCTTTGTATATAAATGTATTATATACAATTTATGCTGTTATGTATAATGTATATTGTATACTATAATAAACATCTACTTGCTCTTCGCATTTATTAAGGGACGGCCTTAAAGTAAATTGTGATATGATGCGTCGTAAGTGTGTAATATTATACCTTTTATACCATGTTTACATAATATTATCATGATATTACGGTAATAGTCGCAGACGCCACATGACACGCATGAGTTTCGGCACGTCAAAAAGACGATATAATTGCCAATAGATATAAAGTAGTTATATCACTGCATAATAGGTAAGCATTATGTATAAAGCTACGAATTGTTCCTGGAAAATATCGTGACTATTTTGTTGTTGTTATTTTTTATAAGATCTTTCGGCCAAAAACTCTACGTGTGAATGTGTGTATAGAACGGAATGAAGAGATCGAATCAGAGACAAAAGTACCTATTCATAAGTGGAAAATGTGCTTTCCTGCAGAAAGAACTTGACTTTCAAGGTAAAAGGAAAAACGATAAGAAGTGTGCTGAAATTATGGTCTCTCATGATCCCCTGATTCAAGTACTGTACACACCACACACGACACACATAATACTCGATGAAAAAAAAAATATTACATATTACAGATTTATAGCAGATTATCTGTAATGTACACTACGGTTTTAGAAGAAATATTTTTCAGAGAACGTTGTGAGGGCCACTATTAGGCTGTTAATCAAATAACGTCGCCGGCGCAGCCCCAAATAAGAGACGTAGGTATAATATACCTCCATAATATCGCGTCCTGTCGGTAATCTTTCATCTCATTGTTACGAAATAAAGAAGAAGAAAAAAGAAAAAAACACGAACGCCGACCAGCAAATGTGCTTTTTTCTCTGATGTTTGCGGTCCCAATAGTAATGACGTGTGTCCGTCCGGGTTTGTTCCCAATATCGTTATATTGTTTGCGATGTACCGCTCGTTTAAAAACACTTGTATAGGTAGGTACACCGTATTTATATAATATGTGGTTTCTCATACGTAGTCCGGATGAGTGCCTGTGTTCAGGATTTATGTATCGGTTCTTTTTATCTGATGTTAGATAATGATTCAAACGACATAATAGTGCCGACTAATCGATTTTCTTGTGGACATTTTGATAAAATAATAAGTCCGTTTGGTATTATAGCCGAACGGTACTAAAAAGTTCAATAATTAGGCAGTCGACCGCGTTCCACGCTTATTCTTGTATCATCGGAGCTCGTGTAAACTTCAAAAATATTATTTCAATTGCACGTGTAAATTCATCATGCATAGTATTCAAATTAATCAATGGTATTATAAATTACAAGGTCGGCAATTGTCGATTGTCAGTGTCGGAGCTACTTTATGTTACTATTCTGTGTCGATCTATGTGCAATTTAATGATGTTAGTTATTGTCTTTTTGTGTTTAATTCCTACTTCGATTTTACTGCTTTATAGGAATCAGAATATAATACACAAGCAACGTGTATAGATATTTCTTGTAACCACTTACTTTTATATATTATGATTTATAGAACAAGTCACTCTATAGATAAAAACATATTATAAAAAAATGTTCCCAGTTATTTAAATTCAATAAACAATGACAGATAATTTGTAATAAATGTAATGTTTAATGTTTACACGTTTATAAATAACTTAAATAACATTTTTTGTAACTATTTCAATTAATGATCAATCATTTCTAATAAATATATAAGTAATATTAAGCCATTAAGGCGATAATATGGTAGGTATACCTTAAAATTTTCAATGTGGATTCAATGTGTTAAATTGTAAGCAGTGTTACATACTTAATACATACATCCGTTATATCCATACAAAAAGTAAAAACTATAATTTTTCAATACTAAAAATTAAAAATTTTAGATCCTGGGTAGAGCTTGAGTCAAATAGTATTTTCTTAATTGTTCATTATGGTTTCAAAAAATATATATA
This sequence comes from Aulacorthum solani, assembly GCA_008528875.1. Taxonomy (NCBI): domain Eukaryota; kingdom Metazoa; phylum Arthropoda; class Insecta; order Hemiptera; family Aphididae; genus Aulacorthum; species Aulacorthum solani. Next base: position 8,181 of record PVMI01059927.1, on the reverse strand, counting down.
TATTATTTACCGCTAGAAACAAAAAGTTTTTAAGGTAAATCATTTTTGACTAAATGTTTTTCTAACAAATCTGCAGGTTATAAGCTGTTATGCATCATTATGTACTCTAAAATCTTAATAACTATATAATATAGGTAACCATCATTTTTGTATGTATTTAAATACTATTCGAGCATACTTATTCACATATTATTCCCTCCCGAGTAACCTGCTGTACGTTTTTTGCATACAAATAATTGAATTACAAAATATCTTTAGCCGGTGTTATACCTATGTTAATTTAATTTATTTAAATTTGACGACCGTAAATAACCAATAATGACCGATGCCGTCTCTCGTGAATAGTGAATGGCGTGTGCAGTCCATCGAAATATAATTGCGTTAAAAGATATGTCTGCATTTTATTACGACATTTTATAGTGAATTAACATCATGTTTATACTTAAAACATTAAACGTTTATAATAATATGTGTGCCAGCCATGTATAACTTGCCTGTACGGTAAATAACAGGTACATATTATTGTTTCCGAGCAGCGATTTTAACATTTTTCTCGGTCATGGAACTAAAATGAAAAATGGTGGGAGGACATACCTATCGGGCCGTTTGACAATAGGATTAAAAAGAACCCATTACGTGTCCGTGGGCCCGTCATTGTTTACATCCGACAGATGTTTAATTACGACTATTCCGCGCGATTGGTCTCGCATATCGGGAGCTTTGTCACCGCCGTCTCCACGGCTTACACATATATTATATTATACCTATCAATAGGTATATTTCTGTAAAGATCTAGCGAAACGACCATTATTATAATTATTATTATCATTATTATATTGTATGCGACTTTTAACACCGCGGGGACAATCATAATATATTATACAACGGTGATACGTGCAAATATATAATATAGTACCTGTATATGTGTCCTGTATGGCTTATGTGTTTATATATATATAATTGCCTCGCACATGGGCTTGTGTTCTGACTTCATCCGCTGTATGTTGGTTTGTATCGTGGTCGGCGGTCGCGGCACCACACATCTTCCCGAAAATAGACGTTAGGCAGTGATTGATTTACGTGTAAACAACATATGCCGTGGAAACAGATTCAATCATCTCCTTTAAATGCAATTTGTTTTTAATGGGTTTATACGCTCAACGAGTGAGCTCGTCTGTGTGTACATTTTCTGTAAAGATTATTATTGCAATATAAATATATTATATTGAATACGTGCGTATAGTAATATAATATAATATATTAATAATATGAATTCAACTGTATAGGTAGTTTGATGTGCAATTATAGCATGGGTTTTAAATTATTAGTTCGTGCAGAAGGACAAATTGCAATATGGGGATCGTGAGCGCACTGAGACTGAGCAATACCTATTGTGACGTGAGCTTGGGGGCCGCCACCACACGGAATTGTCGGCAACCATAAAATGCAAATCAACCGGTCCACTAGTGACTTGAGATGATCGTAAAAAAGTAAAAATTATACACACACGCATATATAATACGTCGCCAGCGCGAGATTGTGTATATTATGTGTACGACGGGGACATCGCTGACTATCGTAACCGGGAGCATATGCTATTAACATCTGACCAATTAAATCCATTAGAACGGTTTTTTACAACGTTTATAATGTACAAAAATGCATTATATGACTGTGGATCACGTTGAAAAAAAAAATATATTGTGTGTTCACGTCTGGACGACGGGAGGTGTAAATAAATAAAAAAAGGTTTATTATTTTTTTCATGTGAATTTTAGTTTATCCTCTTCGTTATTAGCTTGCAAGTTTGTAGACACGGCGTTTATAGTATTTAGTATATAGTACGTGTCTAATCATAGATCTAGAAAATAATATCATAACATTTAATTTTTTTAATGGATACCATCCTACAAATAGGCACACAGGCCATATACATATAAATATATAACATATGTCACACACGCACACACATACACACATATATATGTCCCCATAATAATAAACTATAAAAAAAGCTAGGTAGTATTATATATATATATATATTATGCTATATAAGTAGACGACAAAAATTATATTTTTGGAAATATCCCAATTCTTGATAGTTTGTTTTAAATAACATTACAATAATTAATGAGGAATTCGAAAAAAATATTTTAAATATAGTATTTTAAAGTACCTATTAACCTGTGTTCAAAATGCAATTGAAAAAACGAATGTGTTAAACAATCTGTTTTGTAATAGGTATCGTATTTATAATATTCTTTAAATGATTAAGTTAAGATAACTCACAAACTTTGTGTAAATTACTTTAATGACAGGCCTCACCAATTACCGTCAGATGTCAAGCGAGTGTATAATGTGTTTATAATGTATCTATAGCACACTAATACACTCTCTATACCTACTCTAAGTTACCAAATTATAACAGAATATTAGATATAATACTGTATGAAATACCTACATTTTTAAAAATAGATTTTTACTTTAAATTTTATTTATTTAAAATAACAGAAACATGAGTAGAGTACTAAGTAGTGCACCAATATATGAATATGCGGGGGCCGCGGGGTACTCTAAATTTAAATACACTTACCTACAGCAATTTAATTAAATACTCTTGCTTAAACTTTAAACATCAAAATAAAAATGTATAAAAAAAACTTGCGTCATATGTGTTTGAAACTGTTCCTTTATTTAAAAATTTTTCTGTTATCAAAATCACAAAACGTATCTATGTATTGGCCTAAACACACATAAAATATACTTGTGAATTATGTCAACAGTATCATAATTCAGAATACTGTTGAAATCGAATAAATATCTCGTAATTTTCGTTCAGAAGTTTGCGCTGTACGACTGTATAAGTATATAAATTCTAATCGTGCTCCAGTGTTAGATTTCGTATAGGTATAATATTGTAAAATATAACACGATGTCTCACGATCCTGATTTTAAATCTCTCGTATGCAGGGTTGTACGATTGGAAAGACTTACTACATGTATATGGGCGTGAAGCGTGTGTCTGGCGATCAATGTATTTTTCATCATTAGAAAGTAAGTAGGTAAACGAAAATGTATTCAATACGTTCGATACAGCAGACACACGTGCAGGGGAAGTAAATCGTGAATACTGAAGTTTATAAACTCAGCGACGAGAGAAACGGGCATGGTGTGTCATTCGAAGTTGCAACGGTATAATAGAAGTAAAGCATAGAGGAATTCGTGACTTCTCTTCTCCGGAGGGATCCGGTTATGACACGTCGCGCGTCGTCGTGAAGGAAACGCTCACGGGATACTCGTGGGAATGGCCGCTCTCAGATCCGCCGGATAAAAGTTTCATTTATTTATCGTCATCGCATGTACGAACGTTGAGCCACGAAATAGATGTTTATTCGAGAAAGAAAAAAGAATGATAAATAAATAGACGTCCGTTGTATCGTGAGCTTGTATGTGTATATATATACTGTAGGAGATACACGTGTATAATGCAGTATAAATATTATAATATAAAGGTAGGTTGTAAACTGTTAGAGATCTCTATAAATACAGAGCGATCGTAAATGTCTGGTGTAATGCTCCATGGTATTTACATAGTTCATACAATATTTAATGTGTTTAACGCGCCATAATATTCATAACTTGAAGCGATAGTTTAGCAGCGTGGAGCAGCGTGATGCAACGTGATCGCCACGTGCTTGGTGCGTTGGTGGGTACCCACAGTGGACGACAGTACAAGAGAATACAAAGAGAATACAATTTTAAAAACCGCGGAATTCGCTTCTGTTGTATGATTAGATTTTGAGTATCGTCACCGGACACTGAGTAAAGTCTACTCAGTTGTAATGATGTCGTGTTAAATTTGAATTCAATAATGAATTATTGCATACAAAAAACGAGTCTGAGTGAATGAGGCGGGCATAAATTAAAATTAGCATGGAACGTATCTAAATATTTCGGAAATTGAATAGCGTATAGAAGAAAATATTATCAATTATCTGTCATCAATCGCAACTACTTAGGATGGGTCAGGACATTTTGATCTTATTTTTTTAATAAATTATTACACTTCAATATATTATATAAATCCATGTTCCGTGTAGAAACATATTAAAAGAAGTATGTACCAATATATTTTTAAAGAAGGGAGATTCAATTCTAACATTGTTGCTCGTATGTGAAGAAAACGATGATAACTATAGAGTTGTCAGACCGAGCGCGTGTTAGTGATGATTGATAATAATGTCATGTTATTAAAAAAAAAAAATCGTACAGATATGGATATTGTTACTGCAGGTATCACACGGTGGTGCGATTGTGTGTGATGTGGAGCGTGTTGTTTTTCTATTCGTCTTTCTCGTCTGAATGCATGATTTATGGGCTAAAAATGAGGTTAAAGCTGCAAGAGTACAATGCACAGAGCTGCAGTATTGTGGTGAAGGGTCTCGGAAGATATTCGTGGTCAAGGTTTATTACCTGTATACACGCTGAGCTCGCGTGTGAGCCAGTAGCTAAATGGCCCATCATGGGTCATCTCCGGTATAATAACAATAGTAATAACTACAGGTCCGAGCACTTGGGCAGTCGGGCGAATCAAATAAATATCTATTTCTTTTGTACAAAAATGGTATTTGGCGAAAGATCTCTCGGCAGGAGGGTTTGGTGTATTCTGTTGTGCACAATTGAAAAAGATATGCTGGGGTGGTTGTATTATATTTATCATATTATTATACTTGGTCCAGTTCAGCATGCGGAAATCGTTGAAGAAGACCCACGTGCGTGATTTAGGAGTTTTTAAGGGACAATCCAAGGTATTATTGTTAACATTATTGATTATCATATAGATATTTTGTATTATTATTTTTTATGGTTGAATTGATTTTGAATAATATGTTACTAGAATATATTGAATGTCTATATGACTATATTTATTACCAGAAACAAATCAGTGTGTGGTGGTTTAGATTTTTGGGCTTTGACGTTTATCAATACAAATGGACACGTATTTAATATAATATTATAGATTTAATTATATAATATACTGTGATAAATCATGTATTGTCATATTATATTTATACATGTGTAGGTATGTATTAATGTATAATAAAATATAATATATCATTACACTCACTCCTTCGTTGTATTAAACTTTATACAGTCATGTGCTGTTGTCTTTTATTTAACTATAAAACATTCATTATAATTATTTAAAAATGTTCTGTTGAGAAATAGAAAAAACATATTTATTTATTCAACTCACTCTTGTTAACAGCCAAACAGAAATACAACACATTCATATTTTATCAGATCCAGTGTTCAAAGAGTAATTATGAGAAAATAAATATTTTATAACGTGTTTACATTAAGATTAATTAAAAAAACAAAAAACAAATAAACACAAGTAAAACATTACATTTGGACAGTTGTATATAATAAATGTATATTTTTTTGCATTTGGTAACAAGTCTGAAGGCTTCGCTTACAAGTATTTGCATTCAAGTTTATTTTCACTTGACTGAGCCCTTGCCATCTGCATACTAAAGACTAAAAACAATGTCATCACGGTCCATTATGTTACAAAATATAGCTTATTTGTTAAATGAATTAAAATGTATTTGATTTACGATTTTTTATGTAGTTCAACATGTGTAATGACACTTACTGGAGTTTGATCAAAAAACGAGTTAAATCACTTAGGACTCGTTAAAAGTTTCCTTGTCTCTGAGAAGGAATAACTCATGTAATAATCATCTAAATGTTTTGTCAAATACGTGTTTTGCTCAGTACCACATAAAAATTTGTTGAACAAGGTTTTATTAGACTATAATAATATTTTATAGCATACATATTTTCGGATAGTATTTTAGAGTGTGTTTAACGTTTGACTCGTTCAGATAATTAACACGTAGTAATGGTGGGAATGTGTGATATCTAGTTGAGATATTTTTATATATTATACGCAGTGAAATATATTATAATTAATAGGCAAATAAGCCACTTATATGAACATACTTACATCAATTTAGTAGAAAATAGTTTATAAAATTTGATTTCTGATACCCATAATTCGTTACAAAATATAGAATAGGAATATAATATAATATTTAATAATTAATAAGTAATAATCTTATTAAATGTTCCATCTAAAACAACGAAATCTACTACATGTCTACACATACCATGTATACTAATTGTATAATTTAAAAGCATATATTTATTTACACCTGTAACTTAAATAAATTAATGTCAGATATATTACTTTTTAAACGTAAATATACCTACAATTTATTTGCACAACATGCACTACATTCATACACATTTGAATAGAAATACTATAGTGATAAGTCTTCAATATAGTTTATACATTTTGTTCATCATTTCATTCGACATTGCATTAGATCTGAATATCTGATTTCCAAGTATTCTCTTATAGTATATATAATATATATAATATATTATTATTATGTTGCATCGTGACGTATTTGACATGTGCCAATTTTTTAATAATATTGTACTTGTTCTTACTATAGTGAAAATAGTATAGGTACGCAACTTCAAAGAAAATTGTACGTCTGCTGCGGCATCAGTTATGTTTTATTATTACGACTTGTGTATCTAACCGATTCCTTGAATTATGCTCGTCTCGGAAATGAATAACCCGTTATATTTCCACTTAGGAATCGTTAGACTTTATGAATGGAACTCGACGCAGCAATTATAAATATATATAAGTACGTCTATCCTGATTAAGTCCAACATCGCATACATGGTTAGTATAATATACCATACAGTATATGCTTTATACATGTATAGAATAGATAGCCGTGGTCCATGGCATATACTAATGTGAAGTTTGACTTTGAATGTTTGATTAATGTAAAAAATAACAATATGTAATAGCAGTGTAAAATAATTATTAATATTTCCTTAATATGTATTTATACTGCAGTGCGTGTGATAAAACGATTCGCCAAGAGTCCAAGACTGTTGAATACACTGCTGTTGAGTAATAATACTGTTACGCGCACGCGAACAAAAATTAAGATACGAGACTTGAAGTGGAAATTAAATACTAATGAAAATTTGGTTTTAACACAATAATATGTACACAACAGTACCCTATGGAATGTATGTTAAGTATTAATTGTCTGTAACGAATCGTCTTGGTGGCTAGTATTATGACGTATAATAGCATAATATTAGGGATTGGTTATGGTCGCGAATATAATATACTCGTCTCGTATTGTGTTTTAAATAAGAATAAAACAATTTATATGTTAATGACGGAAGGTTTTAGAAATTCATTATTTTTGTTATAAATTAAGTTTTCTGGTAATAACTTATTGAGCAGTATACCTATTGATTGGTGTATTTTGAAAATAAATAAAATATTTGGCATCTATTATATTATACCTAATAGTATTATGTCCTATGCGCTAATTATTGCAGTACCCATACTACTTCATGAAGTTTATTATATGCGTCGCAGCTATAATGATACTATAATATTATACTCTGTTTCTTTTTAAAAAATAATTTATTGCAAGTTATCGGTCGCTTCTCAATCGAACTATTTTTTTCCTTTGTTGTTATTAAAAGAGATAAATAATTATTATTATCATGGCATCAAATACACGACCGGTGAGTGGATACACGCATTCCGACGTTAATTACTCGAGAGTAAATTAACAACGTGGTGGTCGTGTGTATGCCAAAACCAAGCCGTCGAAAAACTTTTCACATCGTATATTCATATATACATATTTAAGTACACATGAAGTTATTCGGTTGCAGCAGATGGGTATATATATATATATATAGCGTAATAACTGTATAGATACATGCATTCATGCACATATTATATATATATATATGTATGGAGATTCAGGTAGACGGCGGCTGGCTAGATGATTTAGAGCGCGTTATTTCAACAAAGGACAGTTTACAGAACCACTTAAGTCTCGCATCGCACATAAATCACACGGGCGCGCAGGCTCCGTGGCGGTGGCGGTGGCGGTGATGGCGGTGGATATTCCGAGGGGGTATATATATCACGGTGGCCGCCGCCGCCAGAACCGTATATATAATAATATATATATGTGTGTGTAACTAGTGTATAAGGAGCGCGGGGGAGGAAATATTTTAATTTAAAATTCTCTACTCGTCCGCGGGCGAAAATGTATT
>PVMI01059920.1:0-13811 GCA_008528875.1 Aulacorthum solani | reverse complement strand
TGGTGAATCGTGTTTAATATAATTTATAAACAAATAGAAGCCAAGTAGCGTACTTGTATTTCTGAAAAATGTATTATAAAGTAGGTATAATAAACCAATTTTGTTTATATTAAGAAAGGAGAATATTTACAATCTGTATACGTACAATGAACAAAATAAGTAATAAGTATAAAAAATATTCATGGACTGGACTGATCGATGGGATTTTGACACTACTTCAAATGTTTTTCTTTTTTTAATAACACCTACCTACGACCTCCACACTATCACGTCATATTATAGGTATAATTATCGTTCGATTTGAACGATTCAGAGAGTAGGCATACTAGAAACATGGTATAGTGGTAGCTAATTCAAAAATACGTTTTTAATTTGGGCGAACAACAGGAATTCATTAAATGTTTTAAAAGAACGGAGTGAAACGACGGACGAACCCACCTCCGGCCACGACGACGAGCGGGTCATAACGGGTGTTGACCGTTGGCGTTCGGTGGCGTTTTGGTCCGCGCGAGGAGAGAGAAATAGAGAATATTATTATTCGAATCACTACGGTCTATGACGACGAACCGCCGACACGAGGTGTATACCGTTGCCCGGATCCCGTTACCCGGACAACGGGACAGCCGGCAATGTGTAGTCATAACGGGACCGGGACACAGTCACAGCCCCGTTACAGGGTACCCCGAAAAAATCTGTTATTCTACAAATAATAATAATGATAAAAAAACTTAACGGTCCTCGTGGTTTTGGCATTCACAGAGCCCCCCACTATCGAAAATCATGCTGGGCGCACATTCACCAAGTATGCGTTGATCATTTCAGAAACTTTTGTTTGATACTTTAAAACTCTGTACTTTCAAACAATCGCAGACAAACGATACCGTCAACATAGTATAGAAATAAATCAAATAATTATATTATAAATTGTAATATCACGACCCGTGAACATAAAAACCACAGAGTCGTCGAATTCATAGATTTTACTCGTAAACCTAAATGCAACACAAAGTTTGTATGATTGTTTTCAGATTTTAATTATTAAACACGAATTATTTGGAACGACTGTGTAATGTCGATTGTCGAGTTTGTAATTTAATATTTATCGAGGTGATTATATTTTATGACAATTTTGCAATTAAATGGCATACTATAGTAGTTTAATATAATTCTAAAATAACAACTTCGGAAAAATGAAAACCTTTATAGTGAAATCATAAAATTAACTATCTACGACTTTTAAAACAAAATAAATTTTACATTACTGTATAAGTACCTATTATATTAAAGTAAGAATTTAAAGTAAACAATTTGTATTCAAACACGAATACAATGAATATTGCATTCAGTTATATTGTAAATTAAGTATTGACAGTGAAAAACATACATACATTACAAACATATTAAACCCATTAAACAATAGTTAATATGACGATTGTCGATTTAAAATTATTATTCTTAAACCCATATGATTTAATATAATTTAGATAGTAGAGCAAGTGTGAGTGTATTGTTGTTTTTTTACTTGTGACTAATGAATTTAATTCAATCACAGTAATATTGAGTTACTTATATATGCAAATTAAAAAAAAATACCTAGTTTAAGTATGTAAAAATCATGTTAATCAAAAAATGTATTACTTATAGTTACAATGTTATAAAATAATATTTATATTTTATATTTTATTTTTGTTATTATTATTATTATAATATAATTTACATTCTATGCATGTCGTTTGTGGTTTGTACAAGACACTTTAAAAAAAAACATTCACCGGCACAAGAATTGCGTATTATACTGCGCAACATTAAGCTAAAAATTACAAAGAACACAATTTAGATTGTCTCTGAAATATTACTATCTCGTACAGTTCATGCGAGCTGTTAGCTTAAATTAGTATGATAAGGGTTTCTATGAATTAAGATTCATTTTGTGAATTTCCCTTCGATTTAATTTGTACAATTATTAAACTGAATGAAATATTTTATTACAATGTTTGATAACATCTAAAAAACGGAATGAATAACAAAAGAAGTGTTACATTAATTATTCTGTCGAGATATTATTATAGGTATTATAAGTGTATATAAACAAGATTACAAATATAAACAGCAAAAATACCGAGATAGTTCCATAAAGTAATACAATCCATAAATGTTCTGAATAACTTATAGGTACATTAAAAAGTAATGTTAAATGTACAATATTCCAAAAACTTTTGGTAAAAAGGTATATCCGAATTGGTTTCACAGGCTTGACACAAAAAATCAGAATATTATAGATAGGTAAGTACATATTACTAAAAATACGATTTCAGAATTTCATAACGTAATATTGTGTCAGCAATATAACACTTAATAACATGACTTTTGAGTACTTAGCATTTTAACGTTAACAGTCGTCGTCTATGCATAAATATAAATTATAAATTTAAAATAACAATAATACCGTGGCGACGGTAGTGTATATAATAGAAACGTATCATGGTGCCCATAACAACGAAAAAAGTCATAACTTAAATAATACAATCACAACGTTATTTTATGAATGATCGATGTGAAACTTTTTTTACTGAACCATAAATAAATTGGATATAAATAACCCAATATTGTGATTTTATAAATAATTATACTTAATATTTCTTTATACAAGATGGTCGGTCTTTTATTACATTGATTGACCGTCGATATATTACACTATATTTTGTAGGCAGGTCTAACCTCTGGTGTCGTTGGGCGTATGGAAATTTAGGGAAATCAAAATGTGGAAGGGGCAATGGAGAACAAGGCCTACTTGATTTCCCTCTCCTTCGACATTCTAAAATCTCAAGCTGCGATGAGAATAATATGTCCTTGCGCGTGCACATTGGCCGTTCGGTGTGTATAGTGCATATAATAGTAGTAGTATACTATAATATATAATAATATGTAATATATCGTGATTATCAAGATGTGTGGCAATAAGGACACACAATACACGGGTATTATTTTATGTTTTAAACTGGTTTATAGTCGAGGGGTAAAGGGTGGGAGGCCCAGGATAAAAGACGAAAACGAAGATTTACTCACCAGAAGACCGGTTTCCACGCTGGGCAATAGGGTGAGGCGGCTTCCTTGCATCAACTGGTTGTCGTCCAACGAGCCATCTCTAAGTTGCCTACAATACAAAAAAAAAAAACAAAGACCATAAATCAATAAACGTCTGCTCCGTAACTGTATGGTACGAATCGAAAAATCTCGGCTTACGCGTATTATGATCATCGTTATCGAACATTAACAAAGACAATTATTTATCAGTCCCGTGAAAACTCGAAAAATTATACCTAACGATTCTCATGCCGTGAAAATAATAACAACAACGGTAATAAATACCGATTGCGAGCAACAATGAGATTTTCAAGGTTTAAATGCAATAATAATAATAACAATAATTACAGACGCGTTACATAAATGCGTCGAATTACGTGTAGGTATTATATTATTATTATGGTTTGCATCCACCGCGCGATTGTCGTAACATGTGGATAAACAACGTTGCTGTAATATGAGGTATTTTTTTTTATTATTATTATATTTCTTTCGCGTGTGCACACGACGTTCGATCAGAAACGTAAGGAAAAAAACACCCGAGAGGAGAACATAAATTGCGGAGGGGAAAACAATGGAGCCGACGACGACTGGTGCGAGCGGTTTGCGAACCCCTGGTTTTCCGGGACGAGAGAAAGTTGAGTTTGACACGGTGCTTTTCGGAGATTCTTTCGAAAACACCACACGAACATGATGATGTCCGAGGCGCAGGGCGGTACGTTTAACAAGCGGCGATGACGTGTTTCTTCGGGGCGGACAATGGAGAGATGAGGGCAACCAAGCAGCTGTTCTACACTTGTCCAACCAACTACAAGGGACCCGTCTCGCAAGCGTCGGGTTATTCACCCCCGAATCGGTAATGGCGGTGGCATCGGATAGGGGAGCGGCGACCGTGTCAGCTGTTGGGATTTCGATCCCACGCTCGGGCGAAGATACGACTCCACCGCCGCCGACGATGCTTGCGTAACAGCAACCGCACGAGAAGAGAATATTACAACCATAACCTTTTATCGTCTGCGGGTTACCTGCGGGGGGTTTGAAAGAGGAAAGGAATAAACGACGTAATCGTTTCTGAACGCGTCTGGCAACAAAGAACGACCGATCGAATCGCGGGACAGACATTATATTTCACATACCTACCCAAAATTAATGTTATATTATATCTTTGTTAGTTTGTTCTCGCCCAAAAACGTCTACGAAAGAGTCACACACACACACAGCAGCAGCTGCTTCTATGGCGGTGTAGTTCGGGGGGCGGTCGTTAGATAACGAATGTTTTGCTTGCGAATCGCCCTAAATTATGTGTACACACACACACACACACACAATCGTAATAAATGCGACTTCCGGGAAATGAGCGTACCCGCGCTATCGCCGGTCGATAGCATCGGCGAAGGAGGACGGGCGAGCACCGGAACGAGCTCTCCCGGTCGGACACCTACGGCGAACGCAACCGGCAACGGAATTATTGAAATCCGTCGACAATAGACAACACGGGCGTGCAAATCCTGTTGACATGGATTCGAAGTATCGCGGTTTTTGAAAGTTTCGTTTGGAAGTCGGGCAGGAGGGAGACGGTGGAGAAAGAGAAGTGTTTACCAAATTAGTCACCGTGAAGCCGTCAAACAAAGGGACGGTGATGAACTACGAATGTGTTATCCACGAGCGTTTCCAAACGGTTTGGGAACACCATACGATTGACAACGGCGGTGACCGGAGAAGTGACGAAACGGCAACGTCGACACTATTATATTATTATTATACCCGAGCGTCAACCCCTCCCCCCCAAACGATCCGAGGATCGACGAACCAACAACAATTTTTATCTCAAACGAGCAGCTGTTCCGAGGGTACGCGTCAAAACGGGTCGGCACACACAACAAAACAGGGTCGTGACCCCTTCCCCCCACCACAACAATAACAATGGGTCTCGCGTAAACTTCGTTATCGGACGGAAGTGCCGGCCTGCCGAAGTCGGCCCACCTTGAAGGTGGATACCTCATAGATCGTACTTTGGAGCACTGAGAATGAGTTCGACCTCACGCCTAAACGCCACTCGTCGCTACTTATCACAGTCCTCGTGGCCAGGTGTTGACAGTCGAGCCGGGGGGTGGCCGTCAGTTAAAAGGACGGAAACAGAGGCAGTCGCGTAAAGAGCGAAGAAAAATGTAAAAGGAAATTAGTCTCACCTCTCGCGGTACAACAGGCATATCCGCTCTTTGGGCACTCTCAGCCGTTTGGAGATCATTTTCTTCAGACTTTCTACCGAATCGGTCTTGAGCACGTCCAGATCGAACTGGCCGCCGGTGGTCGGCGAGACGGTGATCGTGATCTCGGACTCCCTCGCCGCACGGTTGGCCATGACGGCCTGGACTGCGGCGGCGAAGATCCTTCCTTCGGGATCCTTATCGAAGCTGGCGCGGTCTTCGGTCGTACCGCTTGGGCCGGGCTGGTAGTTCTCGCCTGTCGTCCCCCAGGTCTTCCGCCTTTCTATCTCGGCTTGTAAATCCAGGTACTGCTTGTTTTCCATATCCAAGGTACGAGATTTCGCCGCTCGTTTAGCCGCCACAACAGCAGCTGCTCTTCTCGCCACCTTGGCCGCTGCAGCCGCGGCTGCGGCGGTCACCACGTCGTTGTTGTTGTCCACCGCGGCGGTACAGCACCCGGATTTCGGCTCGCCCGCGTCGTTGTTGCTACTGCTGCTACTGCTGCCTTCCATTGTGTCTCGTTAGGTTTTAGTATTACAATAATATCAAATACAAATATCTATTTAAATAGTATGTTATATGGATATGATAGAGGGGTTTGGGTGTGAATACGCGAGTGTATTTATTATAAATATGTTATAATAAACAATTATTATATTACGAACGAGAAACGCAAGGAGGAGATAGGTCGCGATGTAGAGCACGCAAAATCCGGTGACGTCGAATATCACAGACGCGAATCGGACGCCATGGCGGAGGAGTGACACTGCATGGGCGGCGACGGCGGACACAAAGAACGCGGACAACACTCGACGAGAGAAACGTAGAACAATAATGATAATAAAAAATACGCGTCCTCGAGTGTACGTTTAACGACGGTGGTGACGACTGACGAGACTACTAGAGAACTAGACTAGGCGACTGCCGACTACACGACCGTACGACGCCGTCGGATCGTGAAAAGGAAAAGAGTGGAAAAGAAAGGAAGACGCGATGGCCGCAAAACTGAGGCATGTCTGTCGCCGAGCCGCGCGTCATATTTCCCGCCAGGAGCGTCGCTGTCGCCCGATTCTGGCTACACTGCACTGTGCCTTGTCTCATATTCTCACCGATAGATTACGCACGTCCTGGTGTTCCACCATGGTGGATGGCAGTGTTGTCCATGTTGACATTATAAAGAGCCGAAAAATGACAAATCCAAAAATTACTGCAAACCACAGAATATACTTAACTATGTACCATATTTATTTGTTATATTATATTAATTATTTTATATAATCTGTGGTACTACCAACAAGACGTAGAAGTGGGAACAACTCCTTCAATCAAAAATCAAAATTACTACGATATAAATAAAAAGTTAATATTTTAATAATTTTATTAATTTTTAGTGCCGATCATCGGAATCAATTCACTGGTGGTCACTGGATCGGATCATAGTTTTATTCTTTATGATCATCGATCCGAGTATGAAATAGCTTTCGGAACAAAGCGTGGATAATAATAAAATATATTATTTATGCACTAGTTACCCACTGAATGATCATAGAAATTCGTTGGACCAAACAAGAGTAAAATTATCCCACCTTGTTGTTTTTTTATTTTTTATTTATAATAATATAAAGTTTTCCTGACAGTCAACATCATCTAAACTTAGGTGTAAAGAATTAATTATTTTTTAACATTTATAAATTAGATCACAATTGGGTATAAATAGTTAAAACTATGAATTATAAGATACTGGATAAGATACGATTGTTAAAAAAAAAAAAAAAATATAAGTTCACCTCGTTGTAATAAATCTTATCAATGATGAACATACTTGTGTGTCTTTTTCATGCCTGTTTGGGCAGGCGAACTAAAATTTTCAATTTAGTTCAATAAATGTAATTAATCTTTTAATATTGCCGAAGGTGATACAATTGTATCTGCGTTGTCCTCGATTTTACATTTTTATCCCATCGATGAGGAATGAGTAATGACCAAATTCAGATATAGGTATATATATTATTACCTTATCAGCACTTTGCAAAACACATTTTTCTTATCTTTATTATTGTTCTGTGATATTATCAGACTCTCTTATCACACCTGCCATGAAAATTCAAGGTTTAAAATTATTATTTACTTCGGCTATCACCGTGAAGCCTCGGAACTGCGGAAGCAAACAGACTTTTCTACTTATCTAGTTATCTGACACAAGTTTCACAATACTACAACAGTTGAACAGTAGTCAGTACTTCAGTAGTCACTGTATAGTCAGCTTTTTTTCCCGTTGTTAATCTGTGTTAGATGTTAGTCAGTAGTCAGTACTCAGAAGTACTTCTGTCGTATACTCGTTTGTTAGTTTAACACCTTTTTTTAAATTCTTTGTTTTGTCTCATAATTTGTCCAACATAAATACGTAATTCGTCACTGCTATCTCTTACACTGAGTTATACTGTTATTATTATGTTAACAACTTAACAACAATACAATGGACAAATACGATAAAGCCTCTCAGCATATAAAAGGTAAATAAAAAGATAAATTTTCGCTTAAAAAAAAGATTGCCTACTTCTATTTCCACCACCAATATTACTTCTACTACGTCTTAGATAATTCCCATCGATTTAAACATGCAGATTATGCTCACATTAGGTATTTAAATATTAGTCATTCTTGCTAACAGGTGCATTTTTAAATATTCCCCTGCTTATTGTACCTACTTATCTCACATATGGTAGTTGAGTTATGTACACAAAAAAATGATATTGCCATTTTTTACTAAAAAAGAATGTATGTGTAGAAATATAGAAGTTTAAAATTATAATTTATGTATTTATTTATTAATTTGCGGAATAAAAAATTCCTTATTTAGTACGGCTTACAATAATAATACAATAGTTAACAATTTATATTATATTTTCTAATTTTCTGATGCATGCTGTGCTATGAAAACTATAAATAAAAAATTTTTTTGCTTTTACTTACATTTATTATGATATAAAAAATTGGAAATATTCAACTTATTTATTACCAGAGATGATGTATTCTAAAATACCTTTATAAACTCTATATTACAATTTTCATTAAATTTAATAAATAACAGCAATTATTAAAATTATTATATTTTTAAATTAAAATAGCCAATGCGTAAAATACCATTATATACTACAGCTTGACCATGTGTATAATCATTAATTCATAACTGTCTCAACTGAAATTAAATTATTATCTAGTACTTAGATCCTTTTGTTACCAAGTGAATCAAGCATAGTTCAAGCAAATAAGTAAATTTTCTTATTCTAAATCTAGAATTATTACTGATTTAAATCATTTTCTAGTTTTTGTTAACTACAACAGTTTTTGTGTCATACTTTACATTTGCTACTAAATATTTTTGCATATTAAATTTGACATAATTTAATGGTGTTGGTGTAACTGTGCAATAGAGATTAATTTTCATCCTCAAAATGAATGCAACGCACGGTTCATTGTTGTAAAGATATACAATTGCAACAACTTGAGCCTTATATCTGGGGAAACGTTATAATAAGGGAACAGATTTATATGTAATAAAAATACAAAAATATGTACATAAATATGGAAGTATAATTTATAAAATATGTGGGAATAAACATTGTTATTTCAGTATTAGCACAATGTATTTATGGAAAAAATGCATTGAATATAATTATATTATAGATGATTATATGATGTGTTGCATTGAATAATAACAATTTCTTTTAAATTATTGAGAGTTAAATGTTACCTATTAGGTCTCAAAATATTTTATACATTAATAACCGCTCCACATCAACCAATGTAATTGGAGCATATTTGAAGCTCATAATATCTGAAGACTATAATTCCAAATTTTTAAAAGAATATCTGCCACTCATTATTTCATTGATTGTTTTAAAATCAATATGGCCCAGAATGTTTTTGTAAACAGCATGAATTTTCTTTTTTACAACATCTACTATTTATCCGCTTATGAGTTTTAATTTTCTTGCTGATTCGACAATTTGCATTCTATCATTTAAGAATATATTTTTTGTTATACAACAATATACAAATAAAAGGCTGTTTTCGTTCACTCCAACATGGCTTAAAAATGTATGAATGATGAAATGATAAAATATGTAAAATAAAATTGGTGTTGTTCAATAAGAATGAATTAAATCTTGAAAATTTCTTATCAAATCTTAAATATCTTCTTCCGATAAAATATGCATTTACATATAAAGCTATAACTATAATAAATAATTTATGAAATTTATTTTAATTGCTAATTTAATTTGAATTACAGATTCCTTGAACACTAAAAATCTTGCTGAATGTCTATCACAAACAGGACGCTTTTCATATTGTGCCTTATGTGCAACTTCATTAAGCTGCCTATATAAATATCCTGCACATGAAGATTTTAAGTTGGATTGTTTACGTATGCTATGTAATCATTTAAAACTAATGTTACAACTACCTACTATGCGAGAGATGGCCAATTGTGAACTTCCGTTAGATGCCAAAGTATATGTTAGAGCTCTCAAAAAAGAAGAAGTACTTAAAGAAGGCATGATGATAATTGTACAAGACCTTCTATTGCTGGCCATTTCAAATGGTAAATTTTATGTTTTATTATTACTTTTTTAAATTATTGTTATTATAAAACAATTATAACTATAAAATAAAATATTTTGATATGCAAACTAAAGGATTTAGAGTAGGTAAGTATCTAGCTACTTGTGTATTATTTAAAAATAGAATTTAATTTTCAAAAAAAAAAATTATGTTTGTTAAATGATTTTTATAGTTTATATGAATAGTATAAAATAATTATTTTTCATAATTATTTGTATAAATAACATAAAATAAATTTTTATAATTTATTTAAATAACATAAAAAAAAAGTATTAAAAATTGTAACTAATTTTGTTTTTTTTTTAAATTGTCAATTTTTTCTATATTATATTAATTTAATTTAATGATATTAAAAATACATTTTTTAATTATTGTTGTATTTTTTAGGTATCTATGATGCTCGTTGGAGAGTTCTTATAATATATGTTACTCGTGTGTTTGATCTTGATTTAAGTACAGTAGATAATTTTGAGTTAAACGTTGTTAATTGTTTATCAAATTTTTTGCCAGTTCAAACTGAGTAAGCATTTTTCATCTTATTTATTTAAATATTATGAAGTGCCATTATGCTTATTTTCAAATTAAGACAAGAACAAGCTGATGCTGCTCGTCGTATTCGCGTATCAAAAACTAAACGTTTTGCAATGATTGGATTAGCATCAGTTGGTGGTGGAATTCTCCTTGGTTTAAGTGGTGGATTAGCTGCTCCTCTTATTGGTGCAGGGCTATCTAGTATCATAGGAACATCTATTGTCGGAGCTATTGGAACAGTAGGTGGTACAGCTATTGTTGGATCACTTTTTGGTGTTGCAGGAGCAAGTTTAACTGGTAATTATTATTAAAAAAAAAAATAATACAATGACTAATAACTTAAATTATGTTTACTGAAACTATATATATTTTAGGATATAAAATGCATAAAAGAGTTGGTGACATAGAAGAGTTTCAATTTCGTAAACTGTCTACAGATACAGAAACTGGAGATATTCACTTACATATTACAATTGTTATATCTGGATGGTTAAATGATGATATAGAAACCAGCTATAGTCAACCTTGGAAATATCTTCGAGTATAAATCCATTATATCTTACACATTTATATAATTAAATATCATATTATACACTTAAACACCAAATTAAATAGTCCATGAGGTTATCTCCCCTATATGTCTTCTATCATGAAAATGTATTTCTGCAAAATGTCCTCTCTAGTTGTATAGCTTCAATAATATGTAATTTCTGGAAATTTATTATTAGTACAACTTTCTATGAAAAAATGACATATTGTCAGCAGATACAAAATGAAAGTACTGTGGTCGCTGCTAATTAGATTCACTTTGTGACAAGATAATTTGAGTCCATTAACCAAATGAGCCAATAAGCCAAAAGGTCCAAAAAAAATAAAATAAATACATACTTATTTATTGAGATTACTTTAACTATTATGTAATTAAATTTATAATGATGTATGGGTATTAAATAGAAAAAAATGTTGTTTAATTAAGAATAAAGTAGTAAAATATTGTAATAACCTAGGTACCTAATTAATTTTTGATAAAAATCTATTCAGAGTTGATTGGATTTTCCCTTCTTCGTTTCAAAATGATCCCATTTACCTCTGTGTAAGTCTAATAGTTAAACTTTTTGCTGTGAGTTAAGATTTTAATATAGGTACAAATCATAATTAACCGTGAGTCCAATAAGCAGAAACCACTGTACTTAGCTTTAACTATAAAAACACTTATAACAGGAAATACTCAGTTAATTGAATATTCATTGTAAATAATAACTATTTGACTGTAAATCATAAATTTTTTTAATTAAATGTTTAACATTCTATAATAATTATTTCTGATATAAATGTATTTGCCATTATATTTAAAGTATCTATTATACTATTCAGAGCCTCAAACACCTTTTTACAAATATTTATCATGCATTGCATTTTAATTCATACATTAAATTCAATTTCATTTTTTAGGACAGCCCAGAACAGTATTATCTACGTTATGAATCGTCTTATCTGTTGGAGTTTGGAAAAGCTATGGAATACTTCTTTAGTTTTGCTGTTTCTGTAGCAGTACAAGAATCTCTGAAGTACACTGTACTCTCAGGCCTGATGGCAGCTATTGCGTGGCCTGCAGGAATTTTAGGACTGGCCTCTGTCATTGATAATCCATGGGGTGTGTGTTGTCGACGATCAGCACAAGTTGGAAAACAATTAGCTGAAACTCTACTTTCACATAGTCATGGTAATCGTCCAGTGACATTGATTGGTTATAGCCTTGGAGCTCGAGTTATCTATTATTGCTTACGAGTATGTATTTATTATTTACAATATAATGTAATATGAAATTAACAGATTTATTATATTTTAGGAAATGTCTCAAAGAGAAAAAAGTCAAGGTATTGTCCAAGATGCTATCTTAATAGGCACTCCGTGCACTAGAAATTCTTCAGATTGGAACAAAATTACCGAGATTGTAGCTGGAAGAGTAGTGAATGCATATTGCCGGTATACTTATTTAAGTCCATCTGTTGTAGTTTTATATCAAGTAATAATTATATGATACTTATAAAATTATTTTGAATCTAATTTTAGGAGTGATTGGTTTTTGAAATTCCTGTATAGAACACTTTCTATGCACGCAAATGGTGTAGCTGGTCTTCAAGCTGTTCAATCAGTTAGTGATAGAATAGAAAATATTGATTTGACTGATATTGTTTCAGGTAATAATTATTAACTTAACATCAACCATGGTTTAGAATTTATTTTTAAACCATAATAAAATTAATTTTGACCAGTATTGTTTTAATTATACACAAATCTTTTTCAACAAATCTCTATTATTAAATTCATTGTTAATTTGTAGGACATTTTGAGTATCCACAAAAACTGACAGAGATTTTAATGCACATTGGAGTTAATGTTGATCAATCTGCCAAACTTCAATTAATTACCACACGATCCATGCCAGAAGGAATGTGTGAACATTTGAAAATAAATGTGAGTATATTGATGATAAAGATTTTAATTTTTTGGCTACCTATTTTACTGCATTCCTCTTCAAGACGAAAACTAAATCTTCTTTAATTAAAATCGTCTTTGTCACCATCAAATTTTTTAAATGTAATATTTGTTTAAAACAATAAATTATCCAGTGTTATATTTTAAAAAGCAGTTATAAAAATTAGTAGAGCAGTTGTCACCTTCGTAAACCTGACAAGAAGGTGGTAGAAAAGGGGGGAATTTCCCTCAGGACCAGAATTTGAGGATCTAGAATTTTGGAACTACTCATTTTTTTTAAAACTAAAGAAACAATTAGGAATTAGAATTTGATGAACAAAGTAGAATTCTACTCCTAACAGTTAACTGACAAAGTTAATAATAAGTGGTCAAAAAAAGTGGGGTCTCCAAGGTATTTTCATTGGTTATAAATACGAGTATTGGTATTACCCACAGGCCCAGGTCCTCTCTCCTTGGCCCTTAGGCTGTAGTGTTGTAGCATAAATCGGCAATTGGCTAGTAGTACGTCACTTCTGATTTCATTCCATTAGATTAAGAAATTCGAGCTACTCAAATATTTTTAATACACTATGAATAATCAATGTTTCTTTTTTTATTTCATAACAACTGAACCTGTAGCATTAAAAAAATTATATGTACAAAATAAATCAATGTCTTAGCATTGTCGGTTCCTCTTTTTCTGGCTTCTACAATAGTTTTTCTGCCACTGCTAAAATCACTCCACTTTCAGTTTTGCACTGGGGTCTTATGACTTTCCATGAACCATTTTCTTACTTCAGAAAAAGGGTTGGCAACCTGTTCCGACGGAAGAGCCAAGAGTTACTATGTACAAAATGTTCCAGATTTTAAAGAACCACTAAACAT
>PVMI01059808.1:5315-19138 GCA_008528875.1 Aulacorthum solani | reverse complement strand
ATAACGACAACGGATGATCGTCCAACCCCACCATGAGAAAATCTCCTACTTCCCCTTCGCCGTCATTGCAATCTTCCACGCCTAAACGTTTTCCTAGTCTCGAAACGCCCTGCACGTCTGAGTGCGAGCACCGAGCTTACTCAGCGGCGATCCGATTCGAAAAAAAAATTAGATAAATATGATACCTAGGTAGTTATATGGTAGTCTTTGGGGATTTTTTTTTGCACTCTTCGCTCATTATATTTATTTCAATTTTTTTTCTTTCGTTCCCCGCTCACATTACGTTTCGGCGGCGTTTGCAGTGGAGGACCATATATATATATTTTTTCTGCCACCTATACCTAGGTATATAAAGAAGTGCGCGTTATCGGACGGCCGGTGTACGCTGTTTATCGATCGCACGTGATCGTCGAGGAAATATTATAATATTAATATTCACTGTGGGCACCGCGTATTATTATTACTGTCGAACTATCTCGTCAAGTCGCAACACCGGCTCTCGCTGATTTCGATTGAAAAAATAAGTTCAATCTCGCGGTGAAAAATATCTTCATAAATATAGGTAGGTATTTATACACCACAGACAGCACTGCATCACAATACTGTACACTGCACCTACGGTTAATCCAAGTATTTCCACACAGGTGAGTTTTTCCTTTTTGTTATTTTGTAATTATATATTTATATGTTATTTTCGGTTACCAGAGTGGTATAATAATAATACTATATTACATCGTAATGGTAATAATATAATATGATAAACGATCCATTTTGCAATAATAATACCGCACCAACGTGTTCAGCTCACTAGTCAAATGTCTTTCATTGCTATTATATTGTTGTTACCTACCTACAATCTACATAATATAGTTAGTATAAATACCTACACAGCTGCAGTATGCCTGTATATGCTTTTGAAATATTATATTATTTTAATTTCTACTGTGCGTGTTTAGCAAAATAAGATTTACGGATTAGTATTGTAATATATTTTATAGGTATCGGTGTAATGTTAAGTTGTATGAACTATCGCAAAATATTTAAAGAATTAATAGTAAGCCCTTTTTTAATGGTATCTTAAACATGTTTTGGTGGCCCATGATTGGTCCATTAAATTTTTATTGAACCATTAAATTAATACATTTTTAATAAAACACAACATAAATGTTTTATTTATATTAATATTGTGTAATATTATATCGTATTAAGCCATACTATAGCTAAATGACAAAAATATGTCTGATTACTACGTTGGCATCGTGTTTCAGTATGGTTTTTCAATATAAATTCAGTACAAATATTGCCATCAGAATTGTTTACAATATACCTTCGTCACGATGATATTGTGTGCACGTTAACTATATTATTATTATGTCGTTGTTGCCTCAGTTACTATCCATATGACTGTGGTGACAGGCGTAGACCGCGAATCGCGTAATTCCACTTTTCCATTTCTTTCTTATTTTTTTGAACTCGAAACTTGTAAAGCCTATCCGCAAGTATAATTTTCTAAAGTGTGCCTGAAGATTGGCACACTATTTGATTAACGTTAAAACAAACTTCTAATAAATCGTTAATTTCTTATGGAAAATATTAAAGTACTAATATTATAGGTAATTTTATAATATATTATGAACTGTGCGCACTATGCAAAGTTGACTTTATCAGAATAGGTATTACAGATTTGTGGCTTTTGCAGTAATATCTATTATACCGACTCGATAGACGATTAAATCTTTCTTCTCTTTATTAGGCATTGCGTACGGCTGGCATAATATATCGGCTCATTAATAAATTTCAAACAAATCCACATTTATACTACAACAATAATATAATAAACTACAAAGTACTATAGCATGGAACAATAATTTATAGCCGCCTGCTGTAGCTATAAAATACAACGTAAAACGTGCTGTCATAAACTTGTATTATATTTTATATTTTCGTCGACACTTGTTGAATGTTTCAATCTGACGTTTACTTCTGAACCCGTTTAAATCAATTGGTCGCAAGCGATATTAACATTTTGTAAACATATGGTTTTAGGTTCCTAAAATATATTGTAAGTTTGGAACACTTATTATAGGTATATCCCCGCCGTGACTTTCCATCCATTAGTTATGTACCACTTACCAGTAGGCAGGTAACAATAGTTAGGATTGCTTGTATTAAAGTTTTATAACAGTTATATATTTTAAAGTAAATTCATACTACCCAGTATTAATACAAATCTAAATATGAGTATTTAATATAGATTCATACAACAGCTAATACTAAAAAATACAAATAAGCACCAGAATATAAAGGTTACCAAATTCATTTTAATTGTAGGTGTAGATATTATATGCGAAATTATAGTTTATTGCGTTGTATTAAAATATGTTTAGAAACTGGGAATTGAGCAAGCTCTCAGAGTAAGCTTTACTAACTTGTTTTTTCAATTTGTTTGATTAATAATAATATTCGAACAATATTTTTTTTAAACTAAATCAATCAATACTCATTTTAATAATATTGTGGCAGCATAGGTACATGACAATTCACTACATGTGCACACTGTAGGTACACATACAATTATGTGAATCATTGCTTTGCTTTATCATTTTGTACAAATTTCGTTTTAATATCATATTCAATAATCTCTATATGAATTTTATTGTATTTACATTTTTTTGTTTATCACGACACCGACATAATCACATTCGACATTTATGCGCAAAATATATTATTATTTCCGATGTTGTCGTCATCATTTGTTCGATAATTTTTAGCGTATATTGCTCGAGTATAAGACGTATCGCGGTATTGCGTGAAGCGTGCAAATCTCGTTCAACCGCTATGTCTCCGTGCATTAGTTTGGAAAATGCTCATAGGACTACGCACTATAGAGTTATTATTATTATTATTCTCGTTTGCTTACTATATGGCCTAGGTGTATACCACACTAGACGACGGGTATATAATATATATATATATTATGTACACTGCACGTAAATGATTTTAGAGTGCTCGTTTTATAAACGTATACGAACGGTGTACACATCGATCGCAGGTCGACCGAGAATTGCTTTTGATCTCACTAGTTTACGTTCCAACCGCCGCCCTAGCCGCGTAATAATTAAACTGGGAAAACCTTTTGACTGTGCTCACCTTTTTGATCCTTTCTGTATTTTTTTTCACTCACTAATTCTGAAATTTTGCTGAGCACTAATATTATATGTAACGCGTGTTAATGATATTTTATAAGCTCTCTTCATCGTGTATTATGTTGTGGGGTTTTTTATTTGACACGGTAACTGACAAAAATGACACGATTAATTTAAATAATAATATTGTAATAATATATAGGTACCTATATACCTATATTTTAGCTATGACCAACCTTTAATATATAAATGACTACCTATTGATGACTACGAAAACGATGATTATATAATAATATTCAAATCAAAGCTTTAAAGAAATAATACATAATGACGGAAGTCATTTCATAGAGACGGGTAATCGAACGTTGTTTTTTTGCACTTCTAGGTATAATCAGTTAGTTTTATTGAATATCGAATGACGCCTGTACGATTTCGTAGGCCCGTCTTTAGATATTTTGCGCCCTAAAGACAACATTTTATTGCCGCTCTTCTATCCCAATATTTATTTAATTTTGTCACCTTCAATTTCTTTAAAATTGTATTTTGCCCTAAAGCAACGCATGACTAGCTTGTGTAGTAGTGATGGGCCTAACTTTATGTGGCATTTATGAATTAACGTTAAATTATTATCAAGAAATTGACATTAAATATTATCAATTAATTAACATTAAATTATTATCGATCAATCAATACGTATAACTTTGCAGCGATTGGATACATATAACCTTAATAAGATTACGGTACTCACAAATTATCAAATCGTATCTATGTAGTAAGTACCTATAATGTACATTCTACCTAGATTGAACGGTTTTAGAGCTTTGGCCATCGCACGTGCGGTGTAATAGATTGTTTTTCGGATCGTATAAAAGTAATTGCATACAATGTTGCTAAGTATTATATGATTATGATTGTGTGTATTATATTTTGTAATTAGTTGAAGGTACCTACCTTCATTCGTTAGATGCGCGTTTGACAAATTACCGATGAGATGATGTATTTGATAATATATCTATTCATTGTTTAAACATTGTACATTAATGATGTTCTTTTGAAAACGACAAACGAATCGTAATTTTTTGAACTGTAATTTTACGACCGACCACGAAATCTTTTATAATAACATTATGCATGATGCGTTTCATAATAATATGATGCCAATATCAATGAGAATGTGTTTAGGTGATCATGTATGTAAATAATAATACAGTTGATGAAATGAGCTTAAAAATATCTTTTTTTAAAAACAATGATATCATTTTAATATATTACTAGGTACTTTAAGTATTTAAGCACATTATTATTATTAGGTGTACTAAATAATATTTTATCACTTTAACAATATTTTGCCTAAATACCTAATAATACAATATTTAATGCTTAGGGCATGAACCAAAAGAATCTCTGAGATTTTCGTTAAAATCAATAGAGTAATTTTTGATAATTTAAGTTACAAACACACATTTGGTTTTAAGATATATTGTTTCTTTAATTGAGGCCATTTAAACTCGACAATCGCATAACTTAGTCTACCTGAGTAACCAATGATAACCATTTATAAGCAAAAAAAAAAAAATATCAATTTTTACTAGTACTATTATAATCTACAATCAATGGCAACCATTTAAATAAACAAAAAAAGTTAAAATTTTCACTGTGAATCTCAAATACCTTGTTTGACGATCTCTTTACAGTGTGAATTTCGGAAAAACTTGTCTTAGTGGGTCTCTATATCACAAAACGTAACTACTGATCAAATTTTATAGTCAATAGACTTCAAAGGTTTTTTTTTGGTTATTTGCTCAACTCTGCAGTTTTCACAAGGGTCTAAATTTAAATATCTATTGAATTCAATTGATCATCTATAGCAATGGCTTTATGAATTTTCACTTGGAGGATAAATTATTAGGTTTACAATTAAAGGACTGGTAGCATTTTTAAGCCAAAACTATCAATAAATAGTCCAACACTTATCAGTAAAAGTCTTATATCGTTATAATAAAATCATTATAATAAAATATATTATTGATTAATTGCAATATATGCTAGATATACTAAGAGTAATATTTTTAAATTGCCGGGTTAACCAATATAATACATTCACGTTACCACGGGATATTATAATTGCAGCGATCATAATATAGTTTCCATTGGAATTATAATACTACTACGTGCTAATCGATTGGCGTTATTACTTGGTATATTCGTTATAGTTGGTAGGAAATAATTTCTTAAATTTATTTGTATTGTTTAATCAATGTATATATTTTTTAAATAATTTTATAAAAGCAAACAATAATAATTCTAAATAGGTACATAATGATATATAGGTATTATAATGTTTTTTTAAATAATTATACTCTTTTAATAAATTGTGTTAAGGTTTTTTTCTATGTATACGTTTAAATAAATATAGGTAGGTACCTATATTTTTGTGGAAATATAATATTAGTTTTGCATATTTAGAGAAAAATTACCATTTTAACCCTTTCTCACAACATGTTTATAGAAGTTGTTGCATAATTAAGTTCATTTTTGGAGTTTTTAATGAATATTTATGCACATATATTTCACTATTGAAAAGTGTACTCATATGTCTCGAGATCAGCAGTCCTTGGCGTTTAAAAGTATATAAATTACACTGACTTCAGAACAAAATTGAAGTTTCTTATAAAATATTTAACAATTTGGTAGATAGTATATACATTATTAATCTTATATTATTGTTCAACACTTCACCGTGAAAATTGGGAGTACTTAAAATTTAGAACGGTAGGTAGGTATACAACTTCTACCGGCTACCCATTTGATTTATTTTCTACAAGTCCTAACTAGTAAGTACTATATAGTATATATAATATAACTAAAATAATAAAAATCATATTTGTGTTGGAAACATTGAAAACATTTTTATATTCAATTAAAATGTATTAGTTTAACTTTCTAATTTGTTTTCCACCTTTTTAAGACGTGATGAGTGTACTATATTTAAACTTCCTTAAAGCCTCTGAAAACACAACACATGTATAATAAATCAATAATAATAAACATTCTTTGAAAACATATTAAAGTTGAATGAGAAATTGTTATTCATCTTGACGCTAAAAGTAAATGCATTGTTAAAAAAATGAGTATTATAAAACAATAAGTGTGACTAAAAATGTGTTTTATTTCGGTGATTTAAAAATTGATATTTTTTAGACATATATTGTACAATATAATAACAGTTTCTCAAGTATAATAATTCGATTCTAGATATTTTTCATCCATAAAACAATATCACAACTCGATATTGTATTTCAAAACCATGTTGCATTCGAATCAATAAATAAATAAATATAAAACCTATTCGTATAAAGTCTTTTTTCAGTTGTTATTAGTTTTTCTCTGAGTTTTGAGCGAAGGAGTAATAAATATTATACGCTGTATAATATTATATATTTTCAATTTTGGTTCGTTTCTGGTTTATTTTTTTTGCTTTTTTTGTTGTAGTTTTTCTAAAAAGCATAAATTATTATCATATTTTAAAATCGTGGGTAATCCTTACTATGTCGATCGATGTAAGTATAATTTAGTAATAAACAACAAAAACCTAACACAATAATATGTTTAAAAAGGTACTAAAACTCGTTTAATTATTTATACTTAAATTCTTAAATTATTAATCTACATTTTTAAATAGAATTATCATAATGGCACTACATTATCGTCTTGTGTTGCATTTTTTTCCTGTTTAAATGTCTGATGACGCGGTGTTTGATGTAATTTCGAGCTTTTTGGTTAACAGTTTTTCGTGCATAGGTAGTCCATAATAGTTCCGATCGTCTACATTTATATAATATTATAGTTTATTCTAGAAACGATTTTCAAGAAATTCGATTTAAATACGTCCACTTGACTGTTATTAAATCCGATATTGAATTCGAAGCGCGTGACGGGATGACGTTTTTGACAAACGAGTCGAGATTTTATTACAGCAAAGCGCCACACGAAGTCGAATCATTTTTCACGTCCGTTTCTAATGGGTTTCTGGAGCGTGATTTCTCGGTTATAATATATGGGTTTGGCACACGAGTTTAGATTAGATGAGCATATTGTACAGGCGATTTGCACGGTTTAAATAATTTATTGAATAAAATTAAAAGCATAGATTTCCGAAAAATGTAAAACGATATAACTCAAACAAACACATGACACTATAGCTACAGATATTGTAGATGATAATCAAATATTATACAAGGAATGATTATTTTAGCGTAAGACACTCGTGGTATTTTAAATATATTTTTCTTAATGTCAATTTTTAAATAAAATATTATAATAATCTTAGTGATTGTTTAGTTTTCCTATTTTGTTTTTCCATTTATTGTTATTGTCATAACTCTTAAATATTATATTAGGCTTTAAATTAAATGTGTACAATTCCATTTTAGAAAAAAAAAATACTGAACGCTATCCCCACTACATCAATATTAAAGATATTGTATAAGAACTCCGAAAATGAGAATCCTGTAGTTCAAATGTGGTTGGAAGACTACTAAAAATATACTACAGAATAATTATTATTATTTTACCTATTTGAACCTTATATTGTATTAAATTATACATAATTATTATATTGGTAATACAATTGTTTGTTTTACCTGTTAGGAAAAGGGACTTTACCAGTGTATGTGAATACAGTATACCTATACGACGATTACGAATCCAATTAGATTCAAAATTAGTAAAAACGGATATGAAAGACTAAAAGTAGGTCCATTGTGTTACTTTTCTATTGGTTTACGAATCTTGGTTCTTGATGGGTTATACTACTTTTAGGTATAGTGGGCGGTCGTGTGTTAGCCCAACACAATCTAATTTAATACCATAGTTACCTCCATGGATGTTACATATACTGATTAGTTGTTTTCTTCAGTTACAATTTATAGGTACTTTTTTTGAATTCTTATCAATCTATAAGAACTCATAGATTTTGATGAGCCTTGACTCTTCTTTATCTATCAAAGCAGCTTTTTTAAGTGGCTATTACTATGCTCTTTATGATCTATTTTGTAAAGATAGTTCTTGCCAACCTCTTCTTGTTTTTTCCCTACATCTTTACTTCCTGCATTTTTGTTGTCATCCATTTATATTTTTTTTCATTATATGTCCAAATTAGCTGGTGTATAGAGAAATAAATGTACAATTTAACTTTCGTTTATATTTGGCGTCTTAGAGTGAAAAGCCTCTTAACCTACGGGGGTTGAAGGCTTGTAGACCTCAGCAGAGTAATTGGAATTTGGAATGTAAAAATTGGTATAATGAACGAATGTGTGCTTAAAAGCCTTAAACATATTATAATATACACGTCTAACCCGGTCTAGCATGAGAAGTTGGAAAAATATTCTTTAAAAACCTTATTTTGTTGGAAAATAATAAATCGTATTGGGCCAGAGATTAATTTTTTAGCTTGCACTATTTGATCATATAATATATTATTTTTATTTTTATAAAAATTGAAAAAATGTTCATCGGGGAGATAGATCTATCTCTTCTCATCTAACCACATCCATGGTTTGATCGCCATTGCATCTATGTGTGTGTTTCGTTTTGTTCAATAAAATTATTTTGTGAAAACTGATAATCAATATAACATATTTATGATAATATTAAAGTATAATCATCTCGATCATTGTCATCGATACGGTCAAGTGCTCACATGTAGAGACCCAGACAATCATAATATGTACTAAAAAGTGTTATACTTAAATATTAAGATTTATGATGTAATTACCTATATATGCATAAAAAATACACTAAATATTCATAAAAATTAAAATAAGTAATATAAATTAATGTCATATCGAAATAAATATAGATAAATGCGCTGAGAGACATAGAGCATTAAATATTTTCGATAGTCCCAGTGCCAAACTTTATTTTCCTAGAGGGGCAATATTTTAGTTCAATGGTCATTGAGAGCAATGATATTTCAATTTTGTCGTTTTCCATATACACAGTTTTGGTAAACATATTTTCTCATGCAAAAATTAATAGACATAATAAATAGAAATCGTAGTAAATAAATTCAAATTAATTATTTTATTAATACCTCGATTAAATAATACGGTTGATGGTATAGTTCTATAAGTCGTATCAAATACAAATATGCCTGCACAAATAAAAACATCATACACATTTTTATTTAATTTCAATTTGTCAAATTACATTTGAGACAAAATAAATTAAAGGGGAGGGGGTAATTGTCCCACTTGGGCCCAGTTTATCATCGCTCTAGATTTTCGATATTGTTGATGAAATCAAGCCGTTTCAATACTCGTCGTTGATGTTATTATAAATACGCCTAGATATACTCGATATTATTTCTTCCTGTATCTACAGTAATTATTTTTAATTATTTTTATGAAATTTGGACTGCAAGTAGATATATATATTAAACATATGTATATACTATAAGGTACTGCATGGTTTTATTCGGAACTATTCTTATATATTATTTTTCAATCTTAAATTGGAAAGCGATATTATCCGGAAGTTATACTATACAGTATACATAATATGTTTATATAAAGTAATATAGTTTAAATGCGATTTCTGGAATTTTTTTAGCTTCCACGTGGCTTTAGCAATGTATTGTTATAATATAAGCGCACAAGTTTAAACACACATATACATATTATGAAGTATCTATTTTACTTATTCATACGAATTTCAAATACACATAAACTTTCTCATTATTATTCTGTCAACAATATTCATAAGACAAATAAAAAACGGTGAACGCCTCCTCGTGTGCGTGGGTATATAACATGTATATAGTGCATTTTTTGCCGGAACTCGATTCACTGAGCTGCAATCTCCGGCAAACTCCCCTCGTCTATACCGGCGGCAACAACCCTTTAGCGGTCCTCTATACACTTTCCTCTCACATCTAGCTAAATAATAATAATAATAATAATATAACACTACACTATACTACCTATATAAGGTTGTCAAACACTACGCAGACTGCAGCAGCAGCAGTAGTAATATATTATATTACATCGTGGACCTACGTATATTTGCATTACGACGACGATCGACCGCGAGCTGCAGAGCTGTGTACATATATTACATTGTACACACACATATTGTATAGTATAATAGTCGTGTTTTACATTTAGATTAGATTAACCGCTGCGGCCCGCCCGTCGTATACCACGATACGCCAAGACGAATTTAAATATTTTAACGAAATCTTAAGAGTGAAATGAAAAAAACGTCAAGCGATAGTTGCAGTGTTCTAACTGTAGCATTAAATATATACCTATATATCCTTCGGAGGAGATTTTATGTGCGTATATATATTACACGGCGATGTATATGGGGGTTTTTTTTTTGGCAATCCTGCAGCAGATATTATTATTTAAGGCTTATATATTTATTGCCAAGATATGTATGCAGCGACGATAACCGCGCTATTGCCGGAGACGATCTTGTTGCGTGAAGGAATGGTGGTGGATTACCCATCAGAAAAATACAGAAATGTATTCGTGGCTTATATTATACATATTCCCAATATTTGATATACTTACCCAAACACCAATGCGGGTACGTTAGTATTATCGCTTCGAAAGGTGTGAAATCCCGAACTGTAAAAAAGTAATATCATTTCAATCCCACGAGTTTGCACAGAAAAATACGCATATACTATATAATAGTATGCTTGGTAATTCCTATAATAATACCAACGATGTAACACGACTTATCGCACTATAATACGCATATGAATATACAATATAATTACCCGAAAGTGATATTGTGTGTCCTTTAGATAGGTTCAGTTATATTATGCTGTTTGTCATTTTAATAAAATATGTCCCTTGTTCGCATGATTCAAACATCAAGTGCATGTGTATTAGCTGCAATTCGGAATCCGACCATTTATACCACCAATAATAAGCATTATATAGCAGTATAGCACAGCATATTATTAATTTTAATATTATCAGTTAGGTACCTATATGTTATAGCTAAGAAACTAGATTTTATTGCATTAAAAAAATGCCACATTACAATTAAGAGTATTAAGAGTGTCATAATAAAATTATATAATTGCTCACAAAATACAAATAGTATTCTATAAAATATTATATATTAAGATGTAAGTACGTATAAATAATCATGGTATAATAACTTATATTGATGGATATTTAGAGAATACAAAATATGATTTTATGTTTTTGTCCAACACGTGTGGAATATAGGAATTTAGAAGTGTTTTCATTTCAACGTACCGATTCATCCAGTGAAGCGATAACAATTCTGAAAACAGTTACTAATTGGTAGTCAAGTTTACTTGAGATCGATTTCCAAAGATTTTTAATTATTTGATTTTAACTACTCCAAAAATTTAAATATTAGGATATTTTTATTTTAGGATTTAGTGGGATAAAATAAAAATACAGGAACATTAATCTCAAGTAGAAATGGCTTCAAATCTGTTTTTTGAATTCTTAACACTTCACTAGTACAAACAGTACGTTGGAATGAAAACACGTCTAAATTCCTATGTTTCTCGAGTATTAGACAAAGATAGAAAATCACCTGTTCCAATCCCCTTAAACGTGAACTGAAATACAATTATAACAATATCATCAATAGTTGAGAGCTTTGCAATATAAAACAATAAATTTGGTAACATATTATAATTTATAACGTCATAGAGTCCGCGTCTATTCTGCGGATGTCTGACGCTCGTGGAGAA
The DNA here is from genome assembly GCA_008528875.1 of Aulacorthum solani. Taxonomy (NCBI): domain Eukaryota; kingdom Metazoa; phylum Arthropoda; class Insecta; order Hemiptera; family Aphididae; genus Aulacorthum; species Aulacorthum solani. Next base: position 7,243 of record PVMI01059808.1, on the reverse strand, counting down.
ATCGGGATTTTATAAATGTTGAATCCCGTGACTCACGATGGCGGGTCGTTGGACTTAACGATATTAGTATTTTATCTTAGTTATTACTTATTACTGTTGTCATCGACTTATATTATATTAAATATAACGCACGAAATTGCAGTGAACATTAATAATGATTATGACGACACGACAAAATGTGAGTACAACATCTAATCACCGCGTTAATTATATACAAACATTATATGTTAAAAAAAATGAGTTTAAAACCGAATAAATAACTACCAAAAATACGAATTCTAAGAAAACTCTGTAGACCCTGCTCGTCATCTTCGTTAATTTGTTTAACGAAGGTCGACATCAATATTATGACGTACCGAAATCCAACAATTACACGCTGCTGACGTTTTTTTCGTCAGTCATTTACAAAAAGTCCCAATTTAAAAAGTTTTCTGTTTGTTTTTTGAAACCATTACTTTGTTTGATTACCTAGGTATCTATTTAAATATTTGAGGTATGAATTTAATATTCATTTTTGTACATAAAATAAATGATAATCAATAATTATCATATTATAGTACGTTGTATTTTTCGTATGATATATAGGTCATAGGTATAATATATCTTTCTATAAATAATAAATTAATATAATTTATGTCTCTATTAACTTAAAAACATAATATAATAGGTACCTATGCTTATTATAGCTAGGTTATAGGTAGACACGAGTATTTAAGAGTTTCTATTCATAGTCAGAAATCTTAATAGCCAATAAGTAGGTACCTAATAGACGGATGGAAATCTTTGAACATAGATGACGTTTTAAATATCGTATAATATAGTATAGTATTTACCTACCTACAATATAGTATACATTTTCTTTTTTATATTCGAATCATGTCCACGGTCGTCACACGATAATATGGAAACTGAGAATTATTTTAAACCAAAATAATCATTAGGATATTGTTCTTAATACTATATTATTCAAGGTAGGTGATAGAAAGTAGTGAGTTTTAGCAAAGAAATGTGAGGAAAAAATAAGAAAAAAAACTCAAATAATCAGGCAGTAAATTGAGAAAAATAATAATATATGGACACACAATAAACATAAACACTCACTTACTGCGAACGGTTGTCGGAATATCGTTAAACTTATTCTTAACATTTCTAACTGCCCAAAGATAAAATTGTTTGAGGGGGCGTTAATTTGCGGGATCTATTGGTGATTTGTACGTTTAGGATTTTTGGTAATAACCGAAAACCCGCAGAGAATAATAATATTATATATAAAAATATATTATTACTTTCAGTTTTAAATGTCTGCAGACTGCAGTCTATATGTACATGTAGGTATACCAATTATTATTATCTGATTGTATTTTGTATTTTTAATTTGTATCGAAAATTTGAAGTTGTGAAAATGACAACAATATGACATGTGTTCGACCCTTTCTGCAGATTTACCTATCTCTTTGTAGGTACCATGCAGTAAACATGATGTGAAATGACTAAATACAGTATATCTATACACACGTGAGCCCATTGGGGGGAAGCACTTGCCCTGTCACCCATTGAAAAAATTATGAACTTTATAATTTAATAAATACTACCATGATATTACGTACTGCCTCACTGGATCAAGTATATTATGACAATATATTTACTAAAAATATTAATATATTTATATAATATATTGAAATAACATTAAACCTTTATTTAAATTACGTTTGACTATTTGAGACAATTTTTATTTCGCCCACAATCTAACATTTTACTTATGGATGCCCATGAATATATAAGTATAATTGAAATAATAATTAGCATATAGCCACATTAAACTTAACAATATTATAATATTGGAGGGGTTTTTTCTTCATTCTCTCCGAATGTAATGGAAAATATTTCGAGGTGGTTGCGTTTGCTTTTCGGTAAAACGAAACAAAAAC
>PVMI01059805.1:452-12232 GCA_008528875.1 Aulacorthum solani | reverse complement strand
CTGCTGCTGCTGCTGCTGCATAATAATAATAATAATATTCAAATGACAAGGCTAGATAAATGGACATGTTATATTAAACACACCGAAGCTCGAAAATTAAACTATGCCGGATTTTGTTTCCCTGCAGTTTTTCAGAAGAAATATGATATAATATTCATAGATTATTGTCATGGAATAGGTGTATACGATAATGTTCACCATACTTACGACATAGTTTTTAGTATCTATGAGTACGACAGTTTGGGAAACATGCTCAGAGATAGGAAAAACTGCTTTTCGGCTAGCACGCCTATTTATTTAGCCATGTGGGAGTCACATACCACATTCCACGATGGCACGATCTACTCACTTCCGCGATCTGGTGGCACAGTATATTATTGTATAATATACAGTACATCAGTACCTAACTACAATATCTACATACTATTGCAGATAATTATCACATTCCCCGAGCAATAACACTTTCTATTTTGAGTATACTTCATTCCATTAGGCGCTAACGATTCACCGATATACATGCATGTAGATATCATTCTATAATGATAATCATAATATTATTATTGCCTATTTTACATTTTGTATAGTTCAAACTTACACAGCTCTAATAATTTATTATATAATTCACATCATTCGCATCACATAAATCTGGTCAAAGATTATAAAATACAATATATTAAAATAATATTATACATTCATAGTGTTATGTTGATGAAAAATTATGTTCGGCTTCGATGTGACTGACAGTGTAGTGTTGTTATAAGAGATAAGACTGCGTCAAACTATTTTCTTTATGCAAACCACATAATAACAATAAAAATAAGTGCATCTCATACAACATTATAACAATTCAATGAAAATATATTCAAATGTATGAAACTCGACGAATTACATTTACAACTTTTCCGCACATTTTTATTGAACCCATTGTTTTTTCGGGAAAAATAATAAAGCCGCAACGTTAACAGTCTAAACAAAATAAGTGTTTTTTCGACAGCTGAGTATACAGCGATTAAAATATTGTGCAGTGTTCAGCAATTGTTTCTTCAACACGTACAAAAAGTTTGTCCCAAAATCGATAAAATAGGTACCAATAAGAAGTATAGAATCAAGTTGTTTTCGTAATAAGTTTATTTTAATATAAATTGACAAATTTCAGCATAACTCAAAGTCGAAATCGGAAACTTTATAAATCTAAGTAAGTTATATAATTTAACTAGAAATTGACACTTTATATTATAATTCAATACAGAAAGCCAATGATCGATAGTCTATACCTAAATTGCGTAGATAAATAAAGTGGCCATATATTTCAAAGAGCTATAACTATAATAAACATAATATACTGGGTTGTTTATTAACCTCAATCGTCACTAATATCATATTTCTATTTTTCAACACATATTGTAATAATAAGGCGCCCGGTGCTAATGTCATTTTGTCTTAATAAATACACTCTACAGGAATAATGGTCCTGTTCTGTGGAATGAATTAAATTTAATATCTTTTAAAACTTTATAATATGTCATTAAAAGGATAATTTTAAGCTTTTTTACAAATTATTTAGTACTATTGTTTGAAATAAAATAAATAATCAGAGTTCAATGCAGGCTGTAGAAAAACGCTTTCAACTAAAATCGTAGATGATAATATTTTAGAGGTTATGATCTCGGTTTCAAACTTAATTATTATTCGACTTCCAAAATAAAAAATATTTGAAAATTTAAATGATGGTTTTTCTATAGGTGATTTTACTCAAAATTGACTCAAAAATATAAAAAAAATATTACGCTAAAATGCGTTTTGTCTATGTTTCACGTGAGCTATAGAGATAAAATAAATAGCACAATGACATAATCTTGATATAATACACTGTACCAACCCCTTCCTAAATAGGCATTGGCAGTATAGATTAATGCAAAATGAATACATAAATAAGGTGGCAACTACAAAACTCAGACTATCTTATATTTACAATATAAGTAATGTATTCGGAAATCAAATAAATTCCAAAAACAGGTGTATTTTCAGACTATAAATTGTATTTTATACACTAAGGTAAGAAAAATATTCATGGTAAAAATCTATTGTAATTATATTTAAACACACAATGCGATTGTTATTTCCTTTCGGAACTGTGCTATTGCGAACAATATGTACACAGGTTATGCATAGCTAATTAAATGCAATAATGATCAATTTAATATTTCAGTAGTGTAAATTGATACAATAATTTTAATAACAATAAAGGCTAAAAGTAATAAAGTAATAAGTATGACCAATTGAAGAATTTTACAAACTAACAGACATTATTCAATAGTACCTTATATATTTTTTATAGTTTCATTTTTAATGTTTTAACATTACATCGAAAAAGCCATCACGCGATTAAATGTATATAAGTAAGAGCATAATATATTACGATTTTCAAAATATGAAAAAATATATTAATATAGTAAATTTATACTCTAATAATATTATGTATTTGGAATAAAAAGTCATCATAAAAATATAAACCTAAGTAAATAATGTTCCATTTCTCCTAAATGTAAACATATTGTATAAGGTAAAGTTATTACGTCTCATTAGTTACTGACTGTTGTGGAAAAAAATAAGTGTGAATATGACTTTTTTTTTTAAATTCACATATTGTTAGAATAATATATTTCTACTTGTACTTAATTTTTTTCACAAATACTAAATAATTTTTGCATTTCTGTATGATTTTAGGTATTAATAAATAACGTTTATTTTATACAGTATTAAAACAATAGGTATAATTTTATGGAATGTTAAATTGTTAAACAAAATGATATACAAATATTCAAATATGTTGGTTATACACTGCAAGACGAAATTAATCACCGCAGTTAATTTGTTATAATAAATGAGTATAATAATAGTAATTATTGTTATTGGTACACTAAAAATTGTAACACGCGATATTTAAAGGTGAAATAAGGTTCGTAAAATGTATACATCATAAAATGTTCTACAAATTACTTTAATTAAAAAATATATATTGGTACCACCTACCAAATGTATGGTAATAATAATATATTTATACAACCTCATAGGTACTCTTATCATAGAAATAATAATAATTACGCTCTTGTTGCAAAAGTTAAAAAATATAACCCCCCACTAATGATGGTTATATATTCATTATTCATAACTAGTTCACTATAAATTTATAATACATTATTATACCAATCAAATGAGATGATTGGCATTCACAGATTTGGCGGTGGTCATAACTAATTAGGTCCACCAAGTAGTTAGTCATTTCATTTGATATAGTAAGTTATACACTATAGATCCAAACAATAAGATCGAAGATGAACCAATGAACCATTGATTATTTAGTATCGTCACCATAATAAATGCATTACGAACAATGTACCTATAGTAATAATATGCAATATACCTAACTGATAAGTCATACGAATATAAGATGCAAACATTTAACGTAAGCCGGTAAAATTTGAAACAACTTGATTAGTACTCTACTAGGTAGCCAGGTAGGTATATAATAATATAAAGAGAACAAAAATCAGCACATAGCACATTGAAAGTTTTTAATTTATTTCTGAGTAAAATATAATAATATCATACTTCAATTGCATTACAAAGAAAAATCGTTTATCTTCAGGAAGTCTCGTTGTTCTACCAAAATGTATAAGTATATTCCAAATGGAATTAAGTCAGCGACTCGAAAAAATTCCTATTTCCAAACCAGAATTCAATTAACTTTCCGACTTTGGCCTGACGAACGCATTAACTATTTTTTAATGTTTTAATATTATTAAATGTTTATTTACACATCGACTAGGCCTATATATTGCCTGCAGATTCCCGGCTGTTGTTATCAGTTGTCAGATAACGGCCTGTAGTGTCTACCATACCCCCCACAATAAATTTAATATTTTATTATCGATCTTGGTAAAATACATTTTAAGCAAGTCAAGATGGTTTGCGATTGATGAAATATTATTTATAGCACTTACTAGCTGTTACCTAGTGACTAGTGAGCTCTATTACCAAGACGATGTTGTGTATCACTTTGTATTCTTTCATATTTTCATGTCAACAAATTTGTAACGTTCGTAATAGGTTGTAGAATATTTTGTTATCTAGTCAACGGAGTGCCTAGGTTCATTGTATAATAATCATAATTATTGTTGCATTGCGGTTTTCAAGCATAGTAAATAAAGGATGCCACACTCACATTTGTTGTCACAGTCTTACAAGTGCTTAATACAGGAAATTTTCAATCGGCGTTCACATTTCGTTTCATTAGTTTAAAAATTGGAATGAATCGATCTATTAGGAACCATATTATCATTATCTGTGTTCGTGTGTGAATTGTTTACGATAGTTCGATTTTGTCTCGAGTTTAGCTAAGGATTGCAATTAAAAAATGCTCTTAACTTGCTTAAAAACTATACTATCATAAAAACCAACTTACCCACGTACTAGGATAATATTCTTACAATTAAGTTTCGATTCACTTCAATTTTTTGACAAAAAACGGAGACAGCCGATGCGAGTGTGGCGTCCTCTTTTAATAATAAAAATATTGTTACAATATTGATAGTTATTTGCAATGCCCAAAGTCGTGCGCACTCTCGTGGATGATTAAACGAGTAACGACGGTGCAGCAGCAATGGTGCAATGGTGAGTCCGTTAGAGGGCGCCAACGAACTGCTACCATCCACGATTCGCCGCCCCGCCGACTGGAAATATCAAGATGCAACGAACCTATGACCTCGTTATTCATTAAGTTCGTCGTCACGGGGGTTGACAGAGTGAGCGCTTCTGGTTTTTTTAAAACCTTTCTCAGTAGTTGCCTAGTACAGCATTTAATTCATGTACCAATGTATACCAAACTCTACACTGCACAGGACCTGTGTTTGTCTTGTTTCGTATTACACTGCACGTTTTAGTTCGGCATTTATATTCTATAAACACGTCGTATACTTCATCACCCAAATCGTTTTACAAATTGTAATTTGTTATTTATTTAAATCCTGTCACAAATTAGTATTTTCTAATTATTCATTACACACTTTAGAATTTCGTACTACACTAGACGTCACTAGTAGTACACACAAAAAAAGTCCTGTTACACTTTCAACAGAGGCAAGTGTCAGATTGTCTGTTTAAGACAATAGTTTCTTTTAAGCGGCGATGTGAACATAATTTTCAAAGTGGTCTGCTGTGATGCGCTCTTCGCGCTTTTAAAACAAATCGAAATGGCGCCCCCACGTCGCCGTCGTCGTCCAAACTATAGCACCAACAAGACGTGTATAATCCGCCAATAATAACCTTCGACCCCGTTGTGATTTCGGTCAAACCGAAGATTTTTCGGTACAGTGTAAAATAATATGCTCTGTACGACAGAATGGATTTGAATCGTATACGCGGAGCTCGCACAACGGGGTTGAAAGTATAATTTAATAATATTATTATATAACTATACGTACAATACGACGGAGAGACACAATTTGTATGGGCTGCGCGGCGAGTGGAATTAATTCGGCGACGAACGACCGGCGGCGATGTCATTGCGATGTACACAATAATAATATTATAATACATTCTATTGTACTCCGAAAAACGGCGAGGTGACCAAAGTTTTTTTTCTCCGGCGCCGGCGTAAAGTTTTGTGATTAAAACGGACTAAGAAGAGGGCAACGCCGACGTCGTTGTACGCGTTACGTATCATATATATTATTATGAATAGTTTGTTATACCTACGGTATGATGACTGCGATTTACAAATTAACGCCTTGCACGAATAAGAGTGTTTTAATAATAATAATCATTCACTAAGATGTTATGTAATAATATTATTATACAACCATATGATGACGACGGCTATCTGTATAGGGATGAGACCAGATGACGTCTGATGAGTATTCCGGATAGATCAAAATATAATATTTGGAAGGTATAATAAAGATAAATTAATTTTCGTTAAGATAAATTCGATTTTAATTTTGAAATTTTATTACAACATTCATTTTTTAATACCGAATAGCTATTTTAAGGTTTTTTTTTTGCAAGCACCTATGTTGTTTTTAATCTTGAAATAACTTAAAACGTAAATGAACACAATCGTCGAATATTGAAAGTTATGATTAAATAACATATACATCACCAGTTCGCTCTCTTAACTGTGTATAGAAAAGGGTACAATATTTTTAATCTTTAAATATTTATTACTTTTTTTTAACACTTATAGCATAGTCATAAATTTTTTATTGATATGTTTATATAATATTATGTTTAAACAGCTAAACCTGTAAGTCTAGATAAATATTTAAAATAAAGATAATCGAACTGTAACCAGAGTTTTGTTTAGATGGCGTGATGATTATACAACTATAAAAGATAACTATTATTATCTAGATATTCCCCAAATTATTCTTGTAAATCGTCTGTCGTCTTTGAACGATGTACGTTGAGAAAAAAATCGTTATAATACCAAAAGTCGATAGGTATTGCCGATATGCTTACCTATTATTGTATGACGTCAACATGACAACGTGGTTATGTATAACTCGACGGGATACATATACCGCTTGATTTTAATGAATGTTGCAATTCCGAAGTTGAATTAGTGTACATATGGACCTCACGGTATACTCATCATCACTTTCAAATTTCGAATGAAAAACAAAACAATATTATAATCTTTTTTTTTTTTAATAAAGGTCCGAATAATTTGGCCGAGGAATTCCCTAGAGCTTGAGGGAGTAGTACTCGTAATACTTATATTAATGTTCACACATGTATTTTATAATATATATTTATAGGCCCACACATAGACAGATAGAGGCTTCTAAAAACAATAATCACAACTGCGACCACCCTAACAATATAACGAATAATTATTGTTTGCTATCATATTATATTGCTAACCGTCAATCGGGAAGTATGATACTTTCACACGATGGTTATTATTGATAATTTACGACAATATTGTATTATTTACACAGAGAGTCAGTTTTTCCATTACAATCACATCACATTCCTCCCAAATATGTAATACGTAAAGGGTTAGGTTCTACCACTCCGTATAATCCAACTATTTTTTTTAACCAACAGTCGTCTTTAGAATGTCTATGCCTACAGTTAAGATTTTTGAATGATTATAGAGTAATAAAAAGAACAGTGAATCCGTTTACCTACCGCCCTACAAAATTATCCCGCCCGAGGCTGTGAATAGACTAAACGGACCATAGACGCTATTCCGACATTAATAATTACTGATGGCGTGCCCCTATTATAATAATACATAATACCACGTTCTTAATACGGCGCCTAGCGTGTGCTTAGCTGTAGAGTTTTTATGTGTTTATACATGTTCATGGGTTTCAACCCATCATGCACCACAGTATTTTCCGGCGTCTGAATTTTCGTTTTAATTCATAGTATCCAACACGGTGGGTTTCTATAGAGTGACGGGTAGTCTTCCGAGTACGGTAATTTATTATATTCCGCATACACCCTACTACCCTAGCTACAACAGATAGCGTTACGACACAGAGAAAAATGTTTTGACGCACAGCCTCGGTCCTGAAAAATTCACCCCCCCCCTCCAAACAAAATCCCCCAAGATGAGGTAATTTTTCGAGTAGCCAGGTGCGGCGCGTGCGGTGAGATATAAACTGCGAGCGTCTGTGTTATAAAATAATAATTGAAAGTTTATTGTTACATCGCAGAGGCGTAATAACCGGGTCGTGTTTCGCGAGCCACAAATGACACCGGTACCGCCATATAATAGTATGTTATATAGATACGTGACGAGAGTGTATAAAATAACAACAGGCCGTATAACATAATAATATAATGGCACATATTAATATTGCCTATCTAGGCCGAATTGAGGACGAAATCATCGAGGAGAGCGTACCTACTCTATACACAAATACAACCATCGACCGACGTGTAAAAGACTTAACTATTACCATCATTATTGTTGTTGCACCATCGGGGGGATAACAATTAAACGATAAATCAAGGGTAGGTACTTTCCCCGCCCCGTCAATCGATGGTGGTCCGTTGAAATCATATTATTGAGTTGCTGGATCGATATTATGCATTTCCGGCACGAACGGTGTGCGCAAAAACACCGCGGCGTGTTTCGCAGTGAGTTTCGGCGGGCATCGGACGCAAATTAATTGCACTCCGTTCGAAAAAAAAAATATATTTCATAAGAAAATTAATTTCCAAAGAAACATCTCCCAATTATTTTTAGTACCTCTGCCGCGCCGTCGGTTTAATTACACGGTTCACAGGTTCAGTATACTCGGCGGACCAGAAAGTGGCGAGTTTAAATATTGTTACACTCCACACAAAATAATAATAATATCAAACGGTCCCTATAATTGTATTTATTATCATTGTTATATTTGTGCTCGAATAAGAAATGAAATTACAATAGTTGTTCAAAGTAGTCCGGCAAATGGGCAAAATGCTTTACCCTGAAACCCGGCGGTTAGAATAATATTATTATTATTTCGTACCGCATTCTGCTTTAAATTTTTTGACACTACTCATAAGTGTATAATGTGTTACGCGTACGTATACGTTGTGTGCCCGTACGGTAACACAACACGCGTGTATATAATTTATTGTGTACCATATAATAATAATTATTAATATTAATTATTCGTTACGCAAACCATCTCGTCGAGGTAACGAACATAATATTATGCACTGCAGCGACTAAACTATACATATTATGAGTTTTGGCCGTTTTCGGTAGTTTTCCCTGACACAAGTCACAACTGCGCCAGAATTCAGAAATATAATTACAATAAAATGCTAATATAATGAAATGTGGTGTTCGTTTCTCGATCGGGTATAAATCTTTTCGATCGAAAAATCTCTTCGACATACGAGTGTCGTAGCGTTTGCAATATGCCGGTTCAAATAAAAAGGACAAATTAAATTGATTTAGCATGGTTTAATAAGATTTATATTATTTTATTAAATCCGATAGAATCGGAGAAATTGCGCTGATTTCAGGTTAAAAACCATTGTAACTTTGTTTCATTTCCTGGGCTAAATGTCAGATCCATATACGCACTAAGATCCCGTCACTGATTCCTAGTAAACCTTATTTGTATTTTTCATCATCTGGTTTTTATACTTTTCAGCACACACAACTCACATGCTGTAATCCGTCTTTTTTCTGTCCGGAACGTTGCAAATATACCAAAGTAAAAAGAACAATTGTCACACTACCTAGCTGTCATTAGATAATTGGCATAATGCGCTTTGGTAACGAAATGACACCCTCAGTTGTACACATATGTAAATACTAAATGGATAATGGTCTCGCAGGTGCTGACCATTTTTAACCGAGCTTTATACATTGTATATTTGCGGTATTATTGTTCAGTCGAATGTAATAATATTAATGTCGAGTTCAAATTTAAAATAATGATTTGCCATTATCTTGAGATGAGCGAGGCGAGACGAGTCGCCTAAATATAATAGAGTAAATGTTATTTTATTATTATATTCTGTATTGCTGGTAATTTCTAATCGATATTGTCCGTAGCCATTTCATAATTTAATATAAAGAACGCCGAATAAACCAAGACGCACGTACCTGCATGCGTGGGATGACCAACCAAAGGAAATTGAACATTTTATACTAGATGGTCGTGTTTATGTGAATTCCTTTCAATAAAAATAACGTTAAAAATAAATCAAATTTATAATAAAAATTATATTAATTTATAGTTTTTGTTTAATTTGTGTATTTATTAAAAAATAAATCAATTAATAAACAAATTTCCAAAAACAAAATCTGTGGAAACGTTAACCACCTTTTATTTTATAATCATTTATCAGTATTATCATGCTATTTTAAATTTCATAATATCATAAAGAAAGATAAATATTGTTTATGGCCTTTCGAGTGAAAAATGAATATAATTTTGGCATATTTTGTATTGAGAAGTTTTGATACTAAATACTTCAGAACTTGTAAACTAAGGAGAGGTAATAACTTTATTAGTTGTTTATCTATAATAATATTATAGCAAGTTGACTATACGCTTAAACTAATTAGCATATATTTATTTTTACTTAAACCCCTTAATTTAATTACCTATACACTGTCTAAAGTAGTTGAGCGTCTCCGTTATTAAATAATTATATTATTCTAAAGCGATATCCGATACCGTGACATGACTAAATATTTTAGTTGGCGCCTGTAACTGTAAGTACGACATCAAATAATGCACGTCAGATACACACGAGCTGTTTGAGATAATACACATGTTATACGAATACGACTATAATGTTATGCTGTTATGTTGTTCAGAATATAATAGGTGCACATTATTATTCAGTCGCATTCACTCGGGGTCTTGAAAAATAAAATGAAAAATATTTTTGAAGAATCAATAAATGAAACTATGGTATAATAGCGCCATAGCGGAGTCTTAATTATATAGTTGCATGCAATTTAATCAAATAAAATTATAGTTAAGCGTGATGTTATTGCTTACTTGAGCGAAGTATGGTGGTAGAACACATCTCTGGTCATCCAATCGGTTGCTCTGAACTCTTTCGAGTAATTCGAACAAATCTTGAGTCGCACACTGAAACACATCAAAATAGATTTGCTTAATACATTTTATTTTTTTCTCCAATAAACAAAATGAATACCAGAATACCTAAGAAGTATTAATACATTTATATACGAATTGAATTAATCCCAAAACCAATTTCCCGTCTGGACTCGAAACTCCAGATTAGTGTAGGGAAATGACCTGAATAATGCAATCAAATGGCATTTTGACCTGTATAATTACTCGACTGGATCGTTCGTTTAGAAACATACCTATGCGACGCCCTTTCCAGAAAAGGTTATAATTAATAATGCGTTTTGATTAAACATATTTTTATTAATAAACATTTGGCGAGCTCTTATTTTACAATGAGTGGAAAATCAGTTTTTGTTTTTGCTAACTCGGGCAGATATGTAAAGCTGCTTTTCAAAATAAAAGGTATTTTCATTGATGTCTCTCATGATAATGAAAAACATGCACGTATAATAGACAACATTCGTGAAATGATTCGTTCACTCGCAATTTCGCATATTCGCCATCATCGTCGTTAACGCATTCAATTAGAAAATCTTCCAAACATTACTTAGAGTTTAACCATTGTTGTAAATTGAACTGAAGTTCTGAACCTATAAGATCGACACTCACGCAACTGCGCAATTATTTAAACATAATATATTTATTACATCGCGTATCTGTGTATAATTAAAGTATATAACAATTAATTGATGACAAAAAAAAAAAAATACTGTCGATACTATACATCTGTCCGCACAATCGATTTGTCGCCCGTGATTAATAACAACGCAACTATAGGTAAGTAATCGCTTTTATTGAAATGTATCGCAGCTCGTTTAGACCTTAAACACCGCGCGTTTATATTGACAGTGACGTATACAAACATATTGGATGGATAAAATACATTCATATTTGGACGGAGAGAATTTTTGACAAACACATCGAATTTCAATATTTTGTCGTACTTTGTTGTGGCCCAGTTCCCATATATAGGTACCAATATCGTATAGATAATAATTTTATGCGCCTAAATACGCGGTAATATTCACTTGTACAAACAGTAGCCGTTTTATAATTGTACAATTCGTCAATTTGTTGTGTTTTATTTGTAAAAGAAAATGTTTTTACGTGTCGCAAGGGGCCAGAGCAACAAACATGTTTATAATACTA